>JALPQI010007668.1:0-62307 GCA_025490895.1 Thaumatotibia leucotreta | reverse complement strand
CGCAAAAAAGCTCTACTACGTTGGTATATAGTTCGCTAGTTTTTGGTAGGAACCACACCATCTAACAGTGTATTTGATAAACTCCGAAATGCGTTTCGTACACCCTCTGAACGAAAAGTAAGGCAACCATGAGGCAACCCTTCCAGATTCTTATCTCCAAGCGAAAATATCGTGATCTGTTTACCGCGGCCCAATTGAAGTGAAAAATTACTCCGCCAAGAAGGGAATTAAAAGGGCAGTGACCAGAAAATTGGCGACCGGCCCTGACTCGAGAGTTATGTGCTTTGATTAATGTTATCAGGGCCGTTATCTCGAAAGACCCTTCAAATTGGGGCAACCCTTTTTCTGGCTACGGTTATCTATGACTTTATATTTTGTTTTTGGGAGATCGGCGGGATAGATGTCAATGTTGAATGGATACGACGGAAGTGAACAAAGAGATATGTGGTGTCATTGTCACACGCGTTTTGTTCCTTAATTAGGTACTTCCATTTAATAAAACGACTTTTTCTTTTATCGTAATACAATACGTTATTAAAAGTCGTTTTAGGATAAAGGATGCCCTTAATCCTAAGCATATTTAAGTTTTGATCAGTGCATTCCATAATTTATTTCTTAGGCCTATCTGGTAACTTGGTTAACGCCATCTGTTAGAAGAATAAAGAATTAACATCGTTGACTACAAAATTAAATGATTGGTACTAACGCCAGCTGTTTAAAATTTAAATAAAAGCAATTGTTTTGAGAGCTCTATTTCATTCATTTATTTATTTAATCTTTATTGCACAATAAAAAAGTACAATTGACGGACTTAATGCCTTAAGGCAACCATTGGGCAACATTTGTGTGGTGCAAGGCTTTTATAGACAATTCAGTTCTGTTGTATTTAATGCGGATTTTTTTTTAATCGAAAATATGAAATCTAAAAGAACCTAATAGGTATTAGGTACACAATTTCCCCTGACAGATCAGCTATTCAAAAGATTTCAGTGGCAAGTTTGACTTCACAAATCGCCGTCATAAATGCGATCCGTTACTTCCCCACTTCCCCGGTAAACGGTGATAAAGCTATCGCCAAGATCGCTCATTTACCCAAGGCGACCGATCGAGATCGATCACCCTAATTTTAAGACACTTTAGGCTTTCGCTCACGATAGTACAGTCAAGGTTTAAGACATAAATGCGCGAAGTGCTAAAATATGTAGACTCGATTTTTGTAGAACAACTAGGTTGCTTTTTTAAATATTTTTAAGTTGTGTTTTGAAGTAGTAACACTACTTATGAATATAGATTATAAATAGTAGATGGCCCTATACAAAAGAAAAAAAGAAACGGTATTAAACTCGGTATTTTTTCTTTGGTATATGATATCCAATTTTTATACTTCTCGACATGAAAGGCATAAGGTCGGATTTAGCAATTTCTCTAACTTGTAAGTGTAACTTTATGCTTATGAATTATGAACAAACGACTTTGTAGTAATAGTATTACTATTACAACAGTGGGCTGTGAGTGTATACCTACATGATAGGACTTTGCATCCCTGTATTTTTTGACTGGGAAATACTCATTTTATGTATTTGTTTTTACAGATTAACAATAAAAACAATCTGGTCAAATAAAAGGGCTCAACACACAGGATATCACTATTCGTCGAGTTCCTTTAACTAGGTTTCACACCTAGGTACTACCTTACTCAGTGTGCCTATCATGAGCTGCCGCGGCGTTATTAACGCGCACTTACTTACAATCCATCTCGCTCCTGCTCGCATATTGGCGCGAGCGAGTCGGATAGAAAGTAAATGCGCGTTAAAGGCCCGGCCACGACATTGGTCTAAGGCGACCAGCGGCGAGCGAATCCATGAGTTGGAGCGGGATGCCGATATGGGTACTCCCTCTCGCACGTATTTTTTTCCGCTAAGCCGGTCCCCTTAGACCAATGTCGTGGCCGCGGCATAATAACGCCGCGACAGGTCATAGTACGGCTACAGTATAGAATCTAGTTAGTGTAGTTACCGTAATCAACCAATGGCTCGATTGGGAGCACCGTTAATATCCCTTCTTACTGCCGATAACCTGTTGGCCTACCGTGAACTCCGAATTTCGCAAATTTCAGGCATTTGTCTCGTGTCTCTCTAATAACGCCTACTTTGGTGTGAAAGAGACAAATCTCCGACATATTCGCAGTAGCGCCTCTGATTCATCTTCGCCTTTCTCTTGAATACTCGTATTTTAACACTTTCATTGCCAACGAGTACTACGCGCTACGCTCGTAGCGTAGCTGATCCAGTGATTTCTCCGCTTTCTAGCGAAAATGGACCTCCCACATAGAACTTCCCCTCGGCAGTTCCCGGCGCTCTATGTGTAATGGTGGAACAGTTATCATACAAAAAACAATTGCGGCGTTATACCTACACATCACTACATGAAAATATATATTTGGAGCATTCCATGAAAACATCTACTTTTTGTCGCTTACGACACGCTATGGTAGCTACCCTAATAAAATATGCTAGCTGCTAGGAAACACTGTCAATCTTAAAGCCTTGATATGTTATTATTATGCCGTAACTCAGATTACTAATTTAATTTCTCAAAAGTATTGAAAAGACTGTGTCGCTTACGACATTTTTCATGGAATGCTCCATTTGCAAGTAGTAATTTACGCTAATTTAATAGGAAAACTTTGTTTTATACAGCTGTTTTTTTTTGTGTGTGATTTCTGTAGAAATCAATATTTTTCTATTCATTTAGCACAAAAGACTATTCGAATCCAACGATTCTTCATTCTACTAGGCCTAGTAATAAGGACTTTTGAAACGTCAGAAAAAGTAACAAGTAAAAAAACTTTTGTAGGTTCTAACCCATCACTGACCTGAGATGAATCAGTAAGGAACTAGGCGGGACTTATTTTTTCAAAACAGTATGCTTAATACATATTAATAAGATGTATTATTATAGCAGTTGTTACACTTATTACGTCAATATTTGTCATACAAGTTGACAATATTGCATCTACTCGTATACAGTGTGTAAATCTAATACGGGCGATCCATTAAACCAGGCATGGGATTCATTAGTGTAATCATGGATTACAAGGTTTTTTTAAAGTTACTCTGAATTATGACCCCACAGAATTTTTTTAAGATAATCGGAGCAGCAATGTAGGTACGAACATTTGTTATTGTTGATATGGCAGTTATGTCATCTGCTTTTGAAATTAGCTGTCAAAGAGAGTTTAACTCGCGTATGTTGCTCTACATTGCGCGCCGACTTATTTTGTATGGAAAATTTTGTTTCTCTTATTTTAAGTAAAAGTTATTTGAATGTACTTATTATGTCGTAAACTAATACCCGTTAAGAGCTTCGCCCGTATTAGACTTACACCCTGTATATTTGCAAGTAGTAATTTACACTAAATTGATAGGAAAACTTTGTTTTATACAGTTGTTCATTTTTTTTCTGTGTGATTTTTGAATACAACGTGTGTATTTTTTTTGTATTCATTTATCCCAAAAGACTATTCAAATCAAATTATTCTTTATTCAATGAGGCCTAGTAATAAGCACTTTTACATCGTCTGACATAGTAGCAAGTAAAAAAACGTCTGTAGGTTTTAACCCTACATCACTGACCTGAGAAGAATTAGTAAGGAACTAAGCGGAAGTTATTTTTTCAAAACAGTATGCTTAATACATATTAATAAGATGTATTATTATAGAAGTTGTTACACTTATTACGTCAATATTTGTCATACAAGTTGACAATATTGCATCTACTTAAATCTATACTAAAAATAGAAAATTAACAATACGTAAGTGACAATAATTACAAAGCAATTAGAGAACATAATAGTTTTAATTTGATGGTAATAATGTTGTGTTTTGTAAAGAAAGCATCAAAGCATAAGCCACATAACCGTATGCAAAGTTTGTTTTAGTATTGAAATTGTAAAGTCAACGAAGTCTGACCCTTTAAAGTAAATATCATAGGGTCAAGCTGGAATCTTTGTTTAATTAAATATTTAAGAGCCTGACCGCCAAATGAATTACATCCATGAAAATGTGAGGGCTGACATGATGTTTTTGTAAGGTCACCAAGTGTTACAATCCCGTCAAAACTCGGATACAGTCATGTACAGGGTGGAACGGAATGACAATCCTTCCTATTGAAAAAAAAAAATGGTGGATATCAAACGCATCCACATAGCATAGTTCTGGTGGAAAGCTAAGCGGCGTAGAAGAGCGAGCTAGTTCGAATCGCCGAAGGCTTTCGCAGTGCTTCGGACGCGGACACAGAAACACAAAGGATAGCCCGAAGGCTGTTCGCGTAATTAAAACACGCCGTTTGGGATTGTTCTACCTGCATAAGATAGCTGGTGTTAAATACGGGATTACTGCGATTATGGGCATTTTCAGTAATCATCATCATATCAGCCTAAAGACGCCCACTGCTGAACATAGGCGTCCCCAAAGATTGCCAAAATGATCGCCACTCGCGTATAGCGGACTCATGCGACCTTCACCAGGTCATCAGTCCACCTTGTGGGAGAACTGCCCGCGCTGCGCCTTCTGCACCTTACCACCCCAACGGCCATCGATTCTACGTAAACCGTCAGGTGTTCGACTATCAGTTTTCAGTAATAAGTGCACCCAATTGAGCGTGGACGATTGTCAGTTTTGTAACGTTAACTAAGCGCACTAATGAGTTTGTTCGTGGAGTTCAAGCATTAAATGACAATAATGAAATAGATTTGGTAGTCAATTCATAATGTTTATGCTACTTTTGGGTTGGCAAAATTTTGGGTTATTTATACTCAGATTCACGAGCTCTTTTGATCCCAATGGGGAAAAAATCACGTGGATTCCCCTAGCACATCCCATTGATTTTTTTCCTGTTTTATTACCATTCTCCATACACTTTGTGTATGGCTATAACAAAGAGCAAAATACGTAAAATGTATGGAAATTATGAGTCGTTTATTTTTCCTTTAGGCTCATTGACTTATAGTGACAAACCCTAGTAACGCGTGTGTATGTAGGTACTATGTGTATAATAACACATTATTTTGACGGTCCATACCTGAATACCCTGAATATAGCTCATTTGTTTCGTCACATCACCGTATATCGTCTTTATGATGTCATTTAAATATAGGTATATATAGTACTGATATAAATGTAACGCCTGTCAAATTATCAACATCACACGCCAAAACACCGAACAGCTTGTGCGCTCCACAACAAAAGTATCCTTACATTTTTGGCCTTATTGAAACGGATTAAGATACAAAAGTGAAAACATAAATATTTGACGTCGACTGTACCCAACTCAACGCTCTATTTTCAATATTGCCGCTATTCCTGTAAATAAAGTCGAAAACTTAATATTCATTTATGTCAAAGTTTACCCCCAGGTCAGATAAGATAACGGCAGAATTAGGTCGTGAGCCTTAGGGCGTCTTTACACTGTTAGTGACAGAAATTTGATGGCATATTTTTAACACGTTCGCCCCCGGTACTGTTTCACTAAATCCTAATACTACACCGATCGAAAATTTCTAATTATATTAGAACTCTTATGCCAGTGACACGCATGTGTGACCGACCGAAATGATTGCACTCCTATGCCGGCGACACAACACCCGGTTGCCGGTGTCAATTTCGTATTTCGATGCCACTGGCACAGGAGTAAGAACTCGATTTATGCTAGTGGCACTGAAGTAAGGTTATTTTGATCACACATAGTGTCACTGGCATAGGAGTCAGAATTTTTTGATCACAGACGCTGTGTCACCAGCGTCGAACGTGTTAAGACATGTAGTGTCTTACTTTTAAGCATAGCTTTAGCTATGCCATCAAGTTTGACAGGTTACTGGTCAATGAGGGTTTTTGGTACTATTTCTACCACTATGGAACGGTGAGATGGCTGTGTGTAAGGTCCAACAAACTATCAAAACACGCGAATTTAATATTCTATATATTTTCAGATTTATTTATTTTGAAACCATTAATTTAGGACTATTGTTTTTTAAAATAAATAAAAATCAGTTCCAAGTAATTTTCCATTAAATGAACAAATAACTAGTGAATTTCTTTAGTACCAGTGATTTTGCGCCCGTTTTAGAGCTTCTTAGGTTCGGCAAAGATATGCGATATTAAATAAAATAAATAAATATCTTGGGACATCTTATACAAATCGACCTAGTCCCACGGTAAGCCCAATTAAGGCTGATGTAGGGTATGAAGCGTTGATATATGTATATAATAGATAGACACACATAGATACTTAAATACACAAAAAGCCTCGACCTCGACCTGATTAATAAATACGCAAACAATATCCTCGCCGGGATTCGAATCCGGAACCTCCAACTTTGTATGCAGGGTCACTACCGACTAGGCTACGGAGGTTGACAAAAATTCCGACGAGACATTTATTTCCTTACGCAGTATGAAATAACCTTTAGAGAACCTTTGCCTGCAGGATATCGGGCATCGAGCCAAATCGATTGCTAAGCGCGGATACCAGGCAGGCTATTGACACTAAAATCTAGATTAAACTGTAAATTTCCATCTAGTTTCGCATTTGCTACTGAAATGATGCCTGCATTTTAGAAACGAAGTCCTTGCTCCACTATTTTCGTTTGGTTATTAATGTTATTATAAAATACTTACACCATTCATAAGGCGCCGTTATTGGCGTTATTTATGAAAATTTATCAAACCTAAAATGTTGTTATAAGTCTGTCACTATAAAACATACGGCTTTCTTATGAGAAATAAAGATTTGACAGTTAAGTACGGATATTTTTTTTCCCCGTGCCGGTTTGCGGTAGGTATCACCCCTTCACCGTGGAAAATATTTCCTCACGTAGGTACCAAGAAATTCGGCAATTCATTCATGTGTTTCCTCATACGTAGGTATAAGCTTACCCTTTAAAGAGTAAACTTACTAGATTTTTTTTCTCTTTTGATAATGTCAAACGATTCGAAAATGCTTATTAATAAGCTGACTTAAATAAAGAATAGTTTGGCTTTGACTTTGACTAAACAAAGCGTGAAGAAGCATCTAGCGGGCTAGCAAGACGGTGGCAACTGACAGGTTACTGCTGGTCTCCTGTTTGTTGCCGCCGCGATTTGGGCTCCACTTTTCACTTACGATCAGGTGGAGTGGAGCCACTTTGTTGTGCCAATATAAAAAAAAATACTTTTAATTTAAATCCCGTAATTTGTTGCATTAAGCTGTAAATATAATTTCATAAAATAGACATACCTTAAACCATAAAGCCTAAGGCTATCGTTAAAATCGTATGCCTGCTTATCGGATCAAAACTGTGTCAGATCATAGTGACTTCGATTTTCCGTGTACCGAGCTTTTAATTTCGTGGTAAGGGTACGTTGTTTGTGTGGAACGACGCAATTAAACGTAAAATAAACAATCGACACACGAACGTCTGAACGCGGCACTAAATGAAAGTTAAATACAGCGAGTAATTGTGTGTCTCTCAGTAATTGTACGGATACACGTCGAAGCATGTAATGTCTCTATACAATACATGCACACAGAGCATGAAAATGAATGCCTACAAGAATAGATAGACGTATGCATAGAACCATACAATAGGTATATTACTTATATATAAGGTCAGTGTAGGTAAGTGCATACAATTTTATTTGTAAGGAAAGTCCGACATATGCGTCTTACATTGTTGAGTTAGGGGTGAAAATCAATCAAAGACTTTCCTGATAGACGGCCTTATCCGCATTGACCTTACACATCATTATATGGAAAATAACTTTTTACTAGGGTAAAAATATAGTAAAAATAAATTAGTATATAACCACCAAACAAGACAAGCACATATTAATATACCGTAAGATACGAGTACGAGTAGGTATACAAGGGCAAAATATAGGTACCTCAAACATATCTAGTTTTCTCTCTAGAAGGTACTCAGTCAGTACTCACATTGTGAAAGAGACAGAAATATATTACATATAGCAAGGTATCTTGTGATATATCTCCGTCTCTCACGATGTAGGTGCTAGAGAGAGAGTTGAACATATTTTAGCTATCCTTGCTTAGTGCGACGTGCGTGTATGGTGCCGAGCTATACTGTATAATGTACGAGTATATAGCTTCTAAGATATCTTAAGGAATAGGAATATCTTACAGAATATTAAATACATTAATATATTATCGCTAAGTAAGTGTTGACGACCTTAACTAAAACTCACGTTGCAGAGTAAAAACACTAAAAAACGTGTATGTACGTGTACAGTCAGAGATATGTATGCATTTCGGAACGTATGTCAAAGGCATAAGGATCAAAATCGTATACATATTATTTGAGCCGACCGTACATACCTTCTGATCCCCATTTTCATAAAGTCTCCTAAGTTAGCAACCCGCTAAGTATTGTTTATCTCTTTCGATCTTATAGACATATTGATAAGACCGAAAGGGACACAATATTTAGCGGCTTGGTAAGTTAGGAAAAGTAAATGAATAAGGGGGTTAATGTAAAATTGTTTTGGTCTTTAATAGATTCTCTATATTATTTTTGAAACATGAACGAAACTATCAATATACGATTTAATATAAAGGCACCTCCACACGTCCCGGCGCGGGCGCTAATCCCGTCTGAGTGGGGCTTTACTGGCTTTATACGCAATGTTGGGCGCACTCGTTTATATTGAATTTTAATTGGTCATTACGGTCTTAATACCTTCAAACCACATCATTAAGTAATTTAAAACGTTTGGGAATAATATAAATTTATATTAGGAACAACTTTACAATAACATCAATTTACATTTCGTCGATTGACTACCTAACTTGAAATAAAGCTCGTATCTCAGTCCTGCTTCAATACTTAATTAAGAGGTTGCTAAGAGTAGTGATAGTTTTTATAGTGAGTTTTGGTTGTTGATCTACGATTTACCTACAATTAGGGCCTGCTCCCGGTTCTCTCAGTACCGGGAATTTCCCGGTACTCCCGGTACCGAGAGAACCGGTACTGAAAATAATGTCCCGGTTCTTTCCCGGTACTATGTTAAATAAACAAGATGCGTGTTTTTTTTAGAGCTGTGTAGTGTATTAACGAATATAGAGATTATGTTTATAACGCTTATGTAGCTGTGATCGTGTAAAGCACACGAGTGCTTTTGTGTATATACATTTTTTTATATTTAATGTAAAACATTTATACATAATACAATTAATACATAAAATGGATAAAATCTATAGGTATATTATACCTCTGTAGTCCTATCCACAAAAAAAGCTCTATTTAAATTTTATTATGACATGTATGATGATGACAGATGTATGGACTAGAAATCTCTGTACCTTCTATGCCTGTCCACAAAAAAAACTATCTTTGAAGTATGACATTTTGATGTTGACTAATATATACCAATATTAATAATATCAAATTTGATTGTTTATTTATAGGGGTAATATTATTTCTTGTTCAGATCAACAGATCAGCAAAGCAAACATGTTTTGCAAGAAATTAGTAACTCTGGCACATTTTATGCATTTAAATATTATTCTAAATGCAAATACGATCGTTTTGTTTTTTGAAACGTACAATTGTGCAATGTAGTTACATTTCAGAATCTGAACTGCCACATTCCGTATTGCGTTTCCTTTATTTATAAATAATACATACACATTTATTTAATTCAAAACAGCCACATGTACAAATATGACACCTGTGATTGATAGACCCGAATATATTTTTAATTCAAAAAGTTGCATATCCAAATACTTACGGCAGTTTTTTTTTTAGAAAAAAATCAATTTAATAGGACCAATTTTAAAATCTAAACCGCCACATTCCGTATTGTGACTCCTTTTTATATAAAGTAACACAATATTTACATATTTATTTTATTCAAAACAGCCACATATACAAATATGGCAGTTTTCCTTATAACATTCTTAGCATAATCACTTCATCACTTCTTTTTTGGATTTATGGCACTTTTTCCCAAAAATGTCATGCGTTTTGTCTCAACGGTCGAGTCGCAACTGACTAAATAGTGGTTTAGCACTGAAGTTAGTAATGAAAGCGTCATAGTGCAAAAAGGGTACCTGCATAATTTTGATACTTTCTAACGACAAATCGACAGGTATCTTAGTGCCACGTAAAACATTAGTGTTTTAATGTCGTTTTTGCAATAAAATATTTTTTCATGGTTTTTTACTTGTTTTCTACTTCTGTCTTTAATAGACGATATACAGGGTGTAAGTCTAATACGGGCGAAGCTCTTAACGGGTGTTAGTTTACGACATAATAAGGACATTCAAATAACTTTTACTTAAAATTAAAGCAACAAAATTTTCCATACAAAATAATTCGGCGCGCAATGTAGAGCAACTTACGCGAGTTAAAGACTCGATGACAGCTAATTTCAAAAGCAGATGACATAACTGCCATATCAACAATAACAAATGTTCGTACCTACCTACATTGCTGCTCCGATAATCTTTAAAAAATTCTGTGGGGTCATAATTGAGAGTAACTTTAAAAAAACCTTGTAATCCATGATTAAACTAATGAATTCCATGCCAGTGGCCTATACCACAAAACTTTACAAGCGTACAATTCTACAAAATTGTATAAATTCCCATACAAAAAGATGACAATTTTGTAGAATTGTACGCTTGTAAAGTTTTGTGGTATAGGGGCCTGGTTTAATTGATCGCCCGTGTTAGACTTACACACTGTATAGTTTGTGAGTTTTGTGACATTTTCATAAAGGTACAACATTGTCACTTGAGCACAAGGACGCTCTAATTCGTATAAAAATACGAGCAAATTTCGTCCAATGGTACAGTCAAAGACAAAATAAGGGGTATACAAAAACGTTCAAAAATATGTCCCAGTGCACTCTAATTCTGTGTAATAAGAACGTCGTAACATATTTATGAACGGATTCTTTCGATACTTATTTTTGCACTTGACTGTACGCGAATTTGAAAACGTCACATTTTATACTATAAGCGCTGCATTACGGTTTATTTATATTTCTTTGTTCAACAAACAATTTAGTAATAAAGTCAAGTCATACCCCGATGGAAGAACCGGACAGAACCGGGAGTCCCGGTACTGGTACCGCTCGGTACCGGGAAGTGAAAATCTCAGTACCGGCCTCGGTACTGCAGGCCCTACCTACAATACAGTGGTATACTCCATTTCAAATACCTTGGCCCGATGGCACATAAAACTTTGCAGTGGCATAATAAAATAATAATTTCATCATCATCATCATCAGCCTATGATAGTCCACTGCAGGACGTAGGCCTCTCCTATTAACTATGCGTATAGACGCATTAGGAGGTAAATGCCCATAATCGCCACGCTGGGCAAGCGGATTGGCGATCGCAGTAATGTGTCCACTATGATGACGCTGCTGCCCATCATCAATCTTTAATCAAATATGGTCCGTGACACTTCAATCCCTTAGTCGACTCTTACGACACCCGCAGGAGGAGTTGGGGTGGTGACAAATGTATTCTTTCTGCCGTCACCACACGGAGGACCCGTGAAATGGAGTACACGTGTAAAATAATAATTTAGGAAAAGTCAACTCATGGTAAGGACTGATACAGTGATAATGGTTCGTGAAAATATTCATCGGACGAAGGTAACGAAGTGTATTGAACCAGTTCGGCCGCTGTGTGAAAAATTAAACTTTATTTTTATTTTAAAAAACTTGCATGCGACTGAATAAATAGGATTTATGGTATCTTTAAATGAAACAATGTTTAATATTCAGTAGGTATGTTATTTTATAAAGAAGCTCAGAGTCACTCAGCGAGCTATGGAGAGAGCTATGCTCGGAATCACTCTGCGAGACCGGATGCATCGGAATGAGGAGATTCGTAAGCGAACGATGTTTACCGACATAGCATATCGGGTAAGCAAGCTAAAGTGGCAATGGGCAGGGCACATTTCTCGAAGAACCGATGGCCGTTGGGGCAAGAAGGTACTCGAGTGGAGACCACGTACTAGCAAACGCAGCGTGGGACGTCCACCCGCAAGGTGGTCAGACGACCTGGTTAGAGTTGCGGGGACTCGGTGGATGCAGGTCGCATCCATCCGTCCAAAGTGGAAGTCTATTGAGTAAGCCTATGTCCAGCAGTGGACGTCCTATGGCTGAAATGATGATGATGAGTATGTTATTTCACCGTGGCCGTGACTGTCGGGCTGTGTGGTGACGGCAGTAAGTATACATTTGTCACCACCCCAACTCTTCCGCGGGTGTCGTAAGAGCCGACTAAGGGATTGCAGTGTCACTGACCATTCTTTGATCGAAGATTGATGATGAGTAGCAGCGTTGTCATAGTGGACACATTACTGCGATTGGCAATACGCATAGACCGCATAGTGAATAGGAGAGTCCAGCAATGGACTGAGATAGGCTGATGAAGAGATGCTGATGGTATTAGAATACATACACATTACAACACAACACTACAATGCTCGACCGCCATGAAGTTAATCCTGACAGCTGTCAGTTCAATAATATTATCTGTCAACAATGTCAGTTTTTGGCACATAATGTATCAAACTGACAGGTGCCAGGATTGACTTCAAAGCGTCCGAGCACTACAACAAAGACCGTCTGGTCTTAGACAGTATTTTTACAGACAAGAGTGTAAACTTTTCTCGGATCTTATTATTTATTACTCGCAGTAGTATTAACCTGAAATCACTGTTATTTTTCTTCTTTGATGTGCTGTCTGAGCAAGTATTACGTCTAGCTCAATTAAATTGCGAAGATCTCTCTTTTAAGTCTAATGAAATTGAGTATCCGTTTGTATACAACCGCCTTTAAGTCTTACTGTACATAAATCGTTTTAGGTAGGTACAAGACTTAATAAAAAGAAATTCACAAATAATGTATTCCTTAAATGGAAGGACGGGAAAAGGAGGAAGGCAAAATATAAATATAAGTAAAAAAACTTGTCTCGTTTTTACTTACACAAATGTCGACGAAACAGATAAAGACATAATAATGTAGACAATAGTTGTATTTTAGATTTATGACGTTTTCCTGAATGTCGGAATTGGTAATAATGAATTAATGTGGATGCAATATCTTGGGTGCAGAATTATTATGTATGAAAAAGAAAACTTATCCTATTTTACTAAGGCAATCAAAGTTAATAATAGGTTCGTCGGGTCATATACTATTCGTCATTAAAATACATATACGTCCGACCGTCCGTGTTAAATACACACCCTGTATATCCTTATTTCATTACTTGAACATGTTACATAGGTACTTAACACCTTTACCTCAAAATCTCTAGGGCAGTAATAAAGTCAGAAATTAGCAAGTCTCTTTAAGGTCTGCGGGTTTAATTTATAGCTCTGAGCGCGGGGAGGGATTCTAAGATATTGCGGACGGCGTCATGCTACGCGCGCCAACCATTTATATTCACGAAACAACAGTGACCTTTAGAGCTACGGGGATTTCCATAATTGTTGTTATTAGGAAATAAATTGCAGTTATTTATGTGAATAAGTATTGAAATACAGGTTGTATAAATGAGATTAACTTTGTGCAAAATGCTTTCTAACTTTGTATTTCGAGTTCTTATTTCAACGACACGGGCGATTGGCAACTTCGCTACGCACTCAGCGATATTGATCAGACTTGCAGTACCTACTTACGAAAAGAAAAAAACATTACTTATATAGGTACGTAACGTACATATTTTTGTGCGATATAAAATACCGTTAACTCTAGTAATTTTATTCAGAACCACAGCGGCACGTAAAATCACACAGATTGATGGTTCATCAAAACGCATCAAATTCCAGTCACCAAATTCCACTAAAATTTCACGCTGTCAATCATAGCACCGCCGCAAAAGTGTGGAATTTTATAACCAAATGCAATTTCCATCGACATAAATCACATTGGTGCGACGTGGCTATTCCCTATGCAGTGCTAGGACCGAATTCACAAATTTGATCTGGCTAGCGCGTTTGATGGGTCACTGAAAATTTACTCTTTTATTTTTACGATTGTCCAAATGCTGACACGGTTAACTGACTATTCGTGACTCTTATTATAATCCGGATAAGGTGCATGATTGTATGCACCCGAACCCGGAACCTCGAGATACGTAGGCAGGGCCAGTACCAACTAGGCCACGGAGCGGAGGCCGTCAATATATTTTTATTATTCGATAGATACAAAACGAAATAGTATGTATCAAAATAACGATACAGAACATATTCGTAACGATAATTATTCCAATCCAAAATATGGTTAGTTAATATTGTGTGTGAATATGGATGGGCATAAAATGTCAACCCACTAGAATTGTTATTCGTTTTTTTTGTTCAACACCACCTGCAGCTCAGACAAATTTTCATATTTGTTCGGTTATTTTTACAGCAAGTTCCAAGTTGTTTAATGCAAACCTCTGAACCGCCTGAACAAGTTTTAAGAATTTAACTAAGAATTTATATTTTTTAATCATAAAGGCCTTTGCCCAGCAGTGGGACACGCAAGAGCAGGCGATTAAAAAAAAAAAAAAAAAAAAAAAAAAAAAAAAAAAAAAAAAAAAAAAAAAAAAAAAAAGGAGGTAAAAAGAAAGGTCCCGCGAGAGTCGCGAGACGTACCTATATTTTTTTAATTAAATGGAATGAAATAAAAAAGCTAATAAATCAATAATTTGCGTTTTAAAATTTAAGGAACTAGGAATATGCAGACAAGGCTTCACAAGACAAAACACATTTTGTCTTTTTATTTTGAAGTACTTACCTACCTACGTCCAAGAAAATCAATTGACGTTAACATTTAATAACGAAAAGTCATGCGGAGATTATAGATTTACATTTGTTTATTATTAGTTCCTCCTCCAGTTATTTTTAAAAACATAAACTTAAATAAGTAACAATAAAATGATTGTGTGAAACAGGTACATTGAAACCCAACAAAAACCTATCGCAAAAGCCTCTTAAGATAACAGTAGATTACCAAGCAAACATTTAAATCCCTTCCACTAACCACACCGCTGTAATCCACACCATTTGAAAAACAATTGTCTGAAAGATTTATCGTCAACGAAACAATGGAGAAAAACAAAAACAAAGATCATGATGGGTTTGCCTTAACGGCCGTCGGATATTTTCAAGAACGACTCATGTCTTTGTGAAATCAAAAGTACTTAGATCGTTTTGAGATGAGAATCACTATCGTTGGCAATACAACATCAACATAAATCCTTTCACAGTCCACTTAACGAATCAACTGAAAAACTTGAAAACTGCGTTGCTTTTTGTCCTAAATTTTTGTATAGAAATGTTACGGTCTTGTCTTGAAATCCCAAAAAGTGACCGTTAATTTGATTAATTCCACAGTAGCGTAATTTCTGAACTAAACAAAGGTTTTCTATTCACTTGTTTGTCACTCATGAATATTGGGAAGACGACAGATTTTTGTGTAATAATAGTCTACATATAATGACTCAATAATCCTAATCGAACGAGATAACATAATATTTATTTAACTATTATCTGAAACAACTCTGGAAACCATCCGATCCCCTGACGTGCCTCATAAAAATACCAGCAAAAATCCTACACCATGCTATAACACACAAACCTTTCATACGAAAGCATAATAAAAAAGCGATCGTTTCGCGTTATCAAACTCCCGTTGAATCCCAAACCGCATACACGAAAGTTCAACCCGCCACGAAGGCTTGACACAAACACTTGTGTCTGTCAGTATACCGCGTATAAAATGGCCTATCGATAGGGTTAACCCCCCTAATGCCAGCATAAATAATCGTGTCCAGATCGTATCGGGCGAAAATACGACGTCGCACTGAAATAGTTCCCCTTACACGCCCTCCAAGGGGAATGTTAATTAGAAGGCTACATGGAAATAGAAAAAGTCTCGAGAAGGCTTCATGGATATTTTTGCTTTTATTATCTCTAGACAACGGCATGCCAACCTTGGAGAGGATATTTATTTTTATAAATGACCGCGGGCATGGAGAAAATGGCTATAAGCCATTATAATACTTACAAGGTTTTTTTATGAATTGGGATTATTAATATTGTTATGTTGAGGAGAAGAAAATAAACTGCTCTGTGTGGGGAGGAGTTTTGTATGTAACGCGAAATCGCCGCGAGTTCGACGCGTGCAATTTTTGTATAGAAATCGCTTTCCAATCGCCCAAGTGAATCGCTAGTGTGAACAGGCTCTAAGGGATATTAAACATAAGCTTACCGAATGATCTTTTAACGAAAAATAATAAAAAAACCTACTTAGTGCGGTTCATGCACGTATAAAGCATGTTTATGAGGATGTGTTTATGCATTATATGAGCCAGCATGTTATAAATCGATAGTAATATTAATATCCACCCGCAGCAGACGGGGAATGCGCCACTTTACGTCGTATAAAACCACGCCGGCGGGCGATAAAATGGAAATTTAATTGAAAGTGCAGTGAAGGAAATTACACTTTTTCTGGCCTCCTTAAAGCTCGCTCAGTGGACTGTTGACACAAGTCCTGGCTACGGAATAGCAAATTAAGAAGCGCACTGAAAGATACTTTAAAATAGGTAGGTGCTTCATTTTAGAAAGTTGTAGAGAAACTTTTGTAGCACTTCTTTTCGCATCTTTAATTAAATGTTATTATAAAGGACAGACTTTCGTCTTCAAACACTGCGGAATATTGGACGAAAATATGTGTCGTAGCTTCCCGAACGCTGCCCAACCGAGTCGGATTCGACGATTGACCTCTTTCTCGAAGTTGGACCTACCTAACTGAATAATTTGCCCAAGGTATATATACTAGGTACTATAGGTAGGTAGGTATGTACTAGGTATATATACTAGGTATATAAACCAGGATCTTGACAATAACCAGGAACTCACCCAGCATGCACACAATCAAACTAAATAATACTCCCATTCAAGAAGTAAAATCATTTAAATATCTAGGCAGCATTATCAACAATGAATCGAGATGCACTCAAGACGTAAAAACACGCATATCAATAGCTAAAAAAGCATTTAATAACAGGAAAAATTTGCTCAAATCTAAAATAGCAACACACCTACAAAAACAACTGATCAAGACCTATATCTGGAGCATTGCCTTATATGGCTGTGAAACCTGGACTCTCACTCAATTAGACCGCGAAAAATTAGAAGCATTTGAAATGTGGTGCTGGAGGCGTATGAAAAGTATTAGCTGGACAGAAAAAAAAACAAACGAGGAAGTGCTTAATTTAGTCCAAGAAAAAAGAGCTATCTTAGCAACAATAGAAAACCGAAGAGGGAGAATGTTTGGCCACCTTGTACGACATGACAATTTCATCACTAATCTAATAGAAGGGCAGATAGAAGCAAGGAGGGGAAGGGGAAGGCCGCGAAGGGCGTATGTAGACCAACTGAAGGAAAAGGCGCAGGTCAGGTCGTACAAGGAGGTAAAGGAATTGACGGACGACAGAGAGAGATGGCGATTACTCCACCGACAAGGGCACAGCCCTTAAATAAGATGATGATGATGATGATGATGAGGTATATATATTCGTCTACAACTTCGAGTGTAAAGTCTCCGATTATTACGGGAGTTGGTGCTACATGGGAATTCGACATGATTTTCGTCTTATCCATGTTCATCCTAAGACCAACTCGCTCGGAGGCTTTACTGAGGTCAACGAGCATAGTACTTAAGTCCTCCAAGGTTTCAGCCAAGACTACTATATCGTCAGTGAATCGAAGGTGAGTGAGGTACTCGCCGTTTATGTTGATACCCAGCCTTCTCCAGTCCAGAGTCTTAAAGACATCCTCCAGGGGTCTATATCGGGTGGCATAATATTTTTATTACGAAAAATTTGTCGCATAACAACTTTACGCCGAAAAATGAATGGCATAAACATTGTTGCGCATATTTTCGTTATGCCGAAATTGTTAATCCTAACTTGGTTGTTCCTAAATATTGTTTGTCCTAATGATTTTCGTGTCTAATGTATATGTATCGAATAATTATTATGCATAATGGTGATGTTCCTACTATGTAATGTACTAAAAGTGACTACCTTTAACTAACTTTAAAAATATTTTTTTATTTCTGAAACTTAACTATTCTTAAATAATTCGCACATTCTGAAATTCTCTGGACAACAGGGTCCAGAGAATTTTAGTGAGCAATTTCGGCCTGGGAACCGGTCGACGAAGCCCCGCTGCGCGGGGCTTCTATTTCCGCTCTAAGGGATAAAAGGTACCTAACGAACCTATCCAGGTTAAGGTAGGGAAAATTCAGATTATTTCTTTTTTAATGCGGGGGGCTTCGCCCCCCGAGCCCCTCTAGTGGGGGGCTTCGCCCCCCCCCCCCGTCCCCCCTTTTTTGGTTTTGTAAGTATGAGGATGTGTAAACAATTGATTAAAAATACTTAAGTATTTATAGACTACGCCATCCACTCCGCCCTAGCCTCGAAACCTTACCAATCCACGTCGGTTTTACCCTGGTTTATTACGTGAACATTTTTTTAACCATTCACCCTGTTGTTAAAATGTTTTGCATGTTGTTATTAAAATGCCTTTTTGAATGAAATTTCGGACATGATAAAAGTAGGCGCAGTGAAAATTGACAGTTCGAGTAGTAGAGAAAACAATATTTATTACAATGAACATTAGGATTTTTATGCTTTAGGTAATTTGACGTTCGAGTAATCAATATTAGGATAAATATGGTGTAGGTATTTTAAACGTGTATGCGCAAAATTAAGTAGGCTAAACAAGTAGTATGCCACGTTACATTATGCCAAACATTCTCGGCCAAAAAAATTTAGGACAATCGACGTTATGCGACACGACAGGCACCCATCCTCCAGTGCAGCGGTAAACAGCTTAGGGGAGATGACATCTCCTTGCCTAACTCCCCGCTGCAGCAGAATAGGCTTCGAGCTCTGGTCTTGGAGTCGGACTGACATTGTGGCGCTCTCGTATAAACACTTCAACACCTCGATATAGCGGTAGTCGACTTGGCACCGTTGGAGAGATTGTAGTACTGCCCATGTTTCGATCGAATCGAAGGCTTTCTCGTAGTCCACAAACGCTAAACAGAGGGGCAGGTTATATTCTTCGGTCTTCTGTATAACCTGGCGAAGCGTATGGATGTGGTCTACGGTACTAAAACCTCTTCGGAAACCGGCTTGTTCGGGAGGCTGGAAGTCATCAAGCCTGCGTGCAAGACGATTCGTAATGACTATTGAAAACAGCTTATAGACATGGCTCAGAAGTGAGATGGGTCGGTAGTTCTTCAATAAAGCGTTGTCACCTTTTTTGAAGAACAGTACCACCACACCTCTGTTTTTTTTTTTTTTTTTTTTTTTTATTTATTTCTAAGATTGATACAATACTTAAAACTACTACAAAAACTTCGCCAACCTTGAAAACAGTTTGTTGGCGAAAGAAAAAGACACCCTTTTTTAAACTTAAATCTAATATCTATTCTATTGTTAATTTATTATACCTATAAATAGCTAGTAGCGCAGAAGGCATCACATTGTCGGCTGTTTTTAAATAGGTACCTATGACAAACGAGTTCTGTTGCCTACCGCCAGCATGTTACCTCTCGCACCACTAATACATACCTAACGTAAATATTTACTGGTTTTAGTTTTGAAACAGATAATATAACAATAAACAGTAAATATATCTTATCATTTATCAATCATTCACTTACACTACCCGTGACATTATACCTTTTTAACAATAAGGTTTTAAAATTCTTTTTAAAAATATTTTTTGTTAGAAAATCGTACTCTGCAGGTATATCATTAAAAATACGCGGAATCATATATTGCCTAGTTCTTTGACCGTAATAATTAATCGCTCTCGGTTCGAGGTATTTTTTTTGGGTTGCGGGTCTCAGAGTTCGAGTGTAATTTCTTGAAGTTTTGAATTTAGGGCATAGGTACTGATCCACCGCTAACAAATATTTAAACTTTTCGTGGACAGGTAAAATGTTGCATTTTTGAAAAAGTTGGTTATAGTGTTTGTTACAATTCTCTTTAGTTTTTTTATCTACCAGTAGTTTGATAAGTCTAAGTTGTAAGTTAAGGATTTTGTCTAACTGAGTTTTAAATGTGCGACCGTACGCCACCAACCCATAACTAAGGACAGAGTCGGCTAATGCGTGGTAAAGCGTGAACAGTATCGCCCTGTTTGCTATTGTTTTTAAGTTTTTAAATTTGCATAATATTGACCTTAACTTGTTACAAACCAACTCGACGTGAGATTTCCAGTTGAAGCTACAATCAATATTTACCCCTAAGTATCTATAACTAGTGACTAATTCAAGGTCGTTGCATTTACATGACATCAAATTATTGTGTAAGCAGTCATATGTATGCCCGACTATTTTAAAGTTGTCACAAGGTATTTTGAGGTAGGGAGACTTTATCAGCATACATTTAGTCTTTGCTACATTTAATATTATGCCGTTATCATGCGACCATCTTAGCACGCTGTCAAAGTCCGCCTGTAACCTGTCCCGCATCCGCGCGACGTCCCGGTCGGCGCACACCAGGCACGTGTCGTCCGCGTACATGAAGGTGGAGCAGTGCTGCACCACATTGCTGATGCTGTTCACGTGCATGGTGTACCCCACCGGCCCGTACACCGACCCGGTCGGCACCCCGAATTTCACAGTAGCCTCGTCCCCGGTTTGTTTATTTACTTTAGTGCGAAGCGTACGATTTTCTAAGTAACTACGAAACCACAGACTAATTGGACCACAGATGCCGCACTCTTGCATAGCTTGAATCAGTTGTGTGTGGTCCAATGTGTCGAAGGCTTTTTTGAAGTCTATATATAATACTGCTACATACATTTTCTTACCAAGCTTATCATTTACATCGTCCACGAATGCCGCTAAGGCAGTTGATGTGCTTCGTAACCGTCTAAAACCGTGTTGTGCGTCAGATAATATACAATTTTTTTCCAGGAAATTACTTATTCTACCTACTATGACTTTTTCAGTTATCTTATTTATCGTGGATAATATTGCAATAGGTCTGTAGTTAGAATAATCATAATGACTGCCCTGTTTGTAAATAGGACGAATAATTGCTTTTTTTAAGTAATCTGGGTATATACCTTTTTTCGCACACATGTTGATAAACTTGGCCAAAACAGGACTTATCTTGGTTTTTATATATTTAAGGTCACTAACCCTAATGTCGTCGAGCCCCGGGGATTTCCGAGAGTTTAAGTGGTCTATAATTGTTGCAACTTCCCGGGATGTTACCTGTTGATACCTAAACGTAACCTGACTCGGGTGTACGTAGGATGAGCGTTTCAAAAATTTGTGGGCACAATGGTGTTTTATAGTATTTATTTCCGATGTGAAAGTTTCAGCAAAGTTCGAACATATATTTTGGACAGACTCGGCTTGGCCCATATATTTCATAATTACGGAATCTACATTGTCTTTTTTATTTCCTAACCACTTGTTTACGACTCCCCAGATCTTTCTACAATCCCCATTACAATCTAAAATTTCTTTTTTTCTATATCTATTTCTAGCAGAGTTTAGCAATTTATTCGTCCTATTTCTATGTCTTGTATAATCTAATCTTAAAATAACATTCTGAGGTGCAGCTTTCCACTTTCTAAATAATTCATCCCTGCGTTCTATCATTAACTTGAGTGTTCTAGTTATCCACGGCTTACATTCCCGCTTATTAACGATTTTTACATTTGTCTTACTACTATCATATATATTTTTAAACATACTACACATAGAATCGTATAAAAGCTGCGGACATTCCAGTGATAATAACTCGTTCCAGTCTATTTTCTCCAATTTAGATCGCACTAACTTATTATCTAAAACACACCGTATTTCCGGTTCCGATTGGTCCGATAACCTAGTACGTTCACTAAGGTTTAGTTTCGCGCCTATCATGTAGTGATCCGATATTTTGCAGGTATGTATGTGTGTCTCGACGCTCGCACTCGAGTCCGTGCGCACCCACACATGATCTATACACGACGCTGATAACGAACCTGCTACCACCTCCTCTCTTGTGCACTCGTAGATACCGCATTGTAGGCCGCGTTCACACATGGTGTTTTTGTAAGTCTCGACACTATTACTTGATTCGAGTAAGTTTATATTCGTATCTCCTATTAATAACACATTGTGTTTGTTAGGTATTTGGTCCACCAAGTTCTTTAATTCTTCTATGAAATTGAACTTGTTAGTGTCAGGTGGTCTATACAGGGCAATAATATGTACTTTATGAGTTCCGATGCTAAGTTGGCAATGTAACATTTCTGAAGAGTTCACCCGTGTTGATTGATGTTCAGCGTTGATACTTGTTTTTATGTACATTAGTAAACCTCCACCTCTCTTTATTTCTCTGGTATAAGCGAACATTTCATAACCATCTAATTCATAAAAGGATAGCTCAGTTTGCCTGATATTTATCTCGCTTAGTATGATAATGTCCAAATTATAATCACATTCTTCGATAAGCAGTAAAATTTCCGCGAAGTTTTTCCTTAACGACCTTATATTCAAATATATTATCTGCAGGTCGCCTGACGCTCCTTTAATGTAAGAAATCCATTCATTAGTTAGTGTAATTTTTTTACAATATATATCGTCATCCAGTTCGAGATCGTTGAATTTTTATAGCATATAACCAAGTAATGTAGTCTAGCGCGCCCTAATGTTTACTCGACATTACCACAGCTGAGTTTGTTTACGTCCGCCTCCGATCGAATATGAGTAATCTTCTTAATATTGTCGTCTTTTTTAACCAGAATTCGCAGGTCTTGCACCCAGATATATTTAAATTTTTCTTTTAATGTTGTTTTTGTGTACCAAAACAGCTGCTTCATGTACTTAGGAAGACATTCATTTATATATAGTCTGTTACTACTTCCATTTTCCAATATATCCGAGTTAGTTAATCTTGTTTTTTTCTTTAAGATCCATTCACTTCTAGCGCTCTTGGTACGTAGTGATACAACAATCGGGCGCGGCCTGGGTTCATTTTCTCTTTCTCTCCCTACCCTCCTTGCTATTTCTATCTCCTTGGGGTTTAAGTTAAGTTTTTGAGCGATTTTTTCGGCTAATTTGGTTGTATTTTCTTCTTTGGACTCTGACACGCCTACCACTTCAACGTTTTTCTCAACCTCCTTCAGCTCGAGCTGTGCTACTCTTACTTCTAGAGCTTCGTTGACCTTTTGTAGATTTATATTTTTATTCTCCAGAGCAGTAATCTTCTTTTCGGCGCTTACTTTGAATTCCTGGAGGCCCTGGTACTGCTCCGCATAAAAATCGACAGAGTTGGAAAGGTCTTTGATTTGGTTTTCAAGGTCATAGAGTATCGCGAGTTTTTTATTCACCTCGATCAAAACTGACTCCGCGCTGGCTTTATTTACATCGCTAATATTTAATTTTGGCGATTTTGCTCCAGGACTTCCTTCAGCCTTGAAGCATCCATCACAGACCTCGTTTCTGATCCGGAACTGTCTTTGATTCACACACCGTCTATGAAAAACTCCCTGACATGGGCCCTTGCACCTGATTATGTCACCTTTTTCTGTAGATAAGAAAACATTACACTTTTTGCACTGCGTCATATTAAAGTGGCACGTAGGCACGTAAACAGGCAGATATTAGATAAACACTGCAATTGCAACACGACACAACCATACGCGGGGTGTTCCATGCCTTTGGCGTTCTCCCTTCCAGTAAGACGGAATTGAACAATTTCTGAAGGGCCGTAAGAATCGGTTTACCACCCGCCTTCAGAAGCTCAGCTGTAATTCCGTCCTCCCCAGGCGCCTTGTTATTTTTGAGCTGTTCAAGAGCCATTCTAATCTCGCACAGGCTGATGTCCGGGATGTCTTCTGTATAGTGTCGGGTCAGTCTAGCTCTGAGGTCTTCCGCTAGATCAACTTCGGGTCTGCTAGTTGACGTGTACAGCTGTCCATAAAAACCCTCTATCTCACTCAGCAGCTCAGATCTGGATGTGACGATTCTACCATCCTCAGTCTTTAATTTGGCGAGCTGGCTTTGCCCAACAGACAGATCCCTTGCAAAAACTTTAGAGCCCTTGTTCCGCTCGATGGCTTCTTCTATACACTTGGTACGGAATTGGCGCATATCGCGTTTGAGAGATCTGTCTGTGAGAGTCTTTAATCAGTGTGTGTTGCCAGTGATGACATACGGTACTGAAACGTGGCCGCTTACAATGGGTCTCATAAGAAGGCTCAAAGTCACCCAAAGGGCAATGGAGAGGGCTATGCTAGGAGTCTCTCTGCGTGATCGGATTAAAAATGAAACCATCCGCAGCAGAACCAAAGTAACCGAAATAGCTCTCCGAATCGCTAAACTGAAGTGGCAGTGGGCGGGGCACATTGCGCGTAGAACCGATGGCCGTTGGGGCGGGAAGGTTCTTGAGTGGCGGCCACGTACCGGAAGGCGTAGCGTGGGTAGGCCCCCCACAAGGTGGACCGATGACCTGGTGAAGGTCGCAGGATTCCGCTGGATGCGGGTGGCGCAGGACCGGTCATTGTGGCAATCTTTGGGGGAGGCCTATGTTCAGCAGTGGACGTCTTTCGGCTGATATGATGATGATGATGATGATAAAGGACAGTCGCATCTAAATGGAAAAAGGTGTTCTGAATAGCGTTTTTGTTTTGTGCAATTATTAAACATTGAATGAAATATTATTATTTACAATTCGAACTGTAATTATAAAATCAATAATATAAATAATGATTAAAATACTGTCTAAAGGATAGAAAGAAAGTTGTCGTTGGAATGAAACACACGACTTGGACCGTGTCGTGAAAAACTCTAAGTACATACATACATACATTATTTAGACCGCTTTTATCACCTATTTTCATGCAAAGGAGCAGTATAAAAGCAACATAATGTTCTAACTTAACAACATCATGTCTTACCGTTACTAACAGAAATTTAATTATTTCAGCAATCCTAATAATTCGAAATGGTGTTATTAAATAAGTATAAAAAATCACGAAATCACTATAAATTGCGAGTGTTTCCTGAATAATAAGTAAGTTATTACGCCATAAACGGTCATATTTTGTGGGCTTTTTATTACGAATACAGAGATGGCGTATACTGAGGGAGAGAAATTGTACACTTAGGTATTTTGGACTAAGCCATATTCCAATTTGTTTTCTTGATGAGGTAAGCTTCGCCGGAGCTTGATTTGAATTTGGAGCTATTTTGGGAAAAGGTTGGACTATAAATGTCAAATCATTATACGGATTTTTGTATTTATTTTACCTGTGTTTAGCTTAGGTAGCGTAGAGCTTTACTTTTCCAAATTTTGACGTACCTACTTAGTACTAAATTAGGAGGGCGACATGACTTGTGTCTAGCACATATTTGCATCCGGACGAAACAGAAGCGTCTTACAATTTTGATTCAAAGGAAAGGTATTTTTGGGTGTAAATAACCTAATAAAACCTAAGCTTTGCATGTTCATAGAAACTGAAGTTGACGAAATCAAAACGCGTAGTCCACACACCACATCTCGGGATAGTGTAGCTAGGGATTGCAATTGCTGGATCCAGCATCCAGCAATCCAGCTGGATCCAGCGCATTTTTCGGCCTGCTGGATCCAGCAGCCAGTGCTGGATCCAGCGCTGCGGATCCGCAAATAAAATGCACCAAAAATGCATAATCAACTTCACATAAACTTATTTTACGTCGTGTTTGAAACAGTTCCGCGATCCCGCGCTTAGTCCTAGACGGCCGTGGCTAATAATACGTGTGCTCCTTCCAATTTATGGTTGAAACAATGTGTATGGCTAAAAGTGGGAAAGAGTGGATAGATTCTAATGTAGTGCTTCGGAATGAGAAATCTATGTTTATGCAACGTTTTTGGTTGGGTCTAAATTGCATGAGTTTGGTTTTATTGAAATTAAGCTTTAAATTGTGATCATCCGACCAGGTTACGATATTTTGAATGGTTGTATTTAAGCTATTATTTAAATCTAATTGATTGTGGCAAAGTTGAATTACAGATATGTTGTCAGCAAAAAGAGTAGGTACAAAATTTATCTATACATTTAGGCAGATCATTTATTATATAGATTAAAAATAAAACGCAACCGAGAACACTGCCTTGGGGTATACGAGTAATATTCGTTTTATCTGATTTAAATATTTGTATGGTACCTGTGATGTAGTTGTGATATTGATATTTTATTTCAACGCATTGTGTACGACCTACAGGTCTTTAGGTACCTCATTAAGGTATGGTATGAACCAATTGTGAGCTGAGCCTCTAATACCTATTCCAAATATTTTTTGCAATAAAATATCATATAAAACACAATCATAAGATTTGCTCATACCTAGCAACTAGCAACATACCAATAGCATATTTTCTGTCAAATGACAAATATTGTGTTTAAAACTTCGTCTGTGTACTTGAAAACTTCTGATGATGTTGAGCGACCTTTTCGGAAACCGTTTTGAGAATCGTTAAATACCGTAAAACGGTCCTACTTTGCTCCTTGGGTGGTAACAATGCTCCAAGTAAAAAAAAGTTATGTTCCGTTCCAGACGAAAATACTTGTCATCTGGGTACATTTTAATGTTTTTGTCGGGTAATACGAGATTTCACCTACCAACTTCGGTATGATTAACTGTCAAAAGTTTAAACCTCTTGTCAGTAGCTGTCAAAATTGCAACAAGCGTGGATGCAATCGATTTTGTTAATGCTAAAATTCTGTTCCCATATCAAACATCTCTGGATGAAATTTGGTAAGTGTTTTATTGTTTCATCTAACATATCATTGCCTACCTGGAAACTTAGTATTTAAGTGATTGCTTCGATAGTTTCCAAATTATTATTTGTTTTCACGGACGGTCTTACTTTGCACATGGTTTTGGGGATATTATGCTCCAGGAATGAATCCTTTTAAAGAATGATTTGAGTTAATATTTTTTCTGTTATTGTCTTTATCATGCCCAGAAAGTATGCCAGAAGACTTAACGCACGGCATTATAAAGCCTACACTGAAGACGCGTTAGAAGAATGTCTGCGAGCTATAGAGTCGAAAAAGCTGCAGAATTTAATATTCCAATAAAACCTCTCAAGTGCGAATTGGACTCGCGCGCGAAGGGTTCCGTACCATTATCAAGTTATTATTAAAAAATACAGTTAAATCAACCTACCTCAAAAACTATAGGAGATAATTTAATCAAACCAAAAATCGTTGATAGAGTTTATTAATGTGCGTAACATATATTTTTTTTAGAATTTTTCATCACACTTGCTGTCTAAGCGCGCCATTGCTTGCGCGCGTAGCGGGAGTAATAGAAAAGTGAAATTCCCTAGGGAGTAATAGAAATGTCAGTACGTCATTTAATAATATTATGTCTTAAAACTTATTTTATTGTCGGCAAGTGTGATGAAAAACATTGTATGCATCACGGTCGGTAAGTGGATTACTAACTCGAGTCATTAAAAGCCCTCCGCCTACGGCGTCGGGCTTCTAACACTCTCGTTAGTAATTCCGTGCTTACCTCCCTTGATGCACAATGTACTATTATATCGCGTAGTTTAAAAAATAGAGGGGGGGGGACACATTTTTCAGACTTTGAGAGCTGATATCTCGAAAACGGTTTGCTTAAATAAAAATGAGATTTATAAACCTTCATAACATTTTCAAAGACCTTTCTATTAATACCCCACACGCTTATATACAACTAAAAAAAATGTTGTATCCCTCAGTTACATGTATGGAGGGCCCCCACCCCAATGGTTTTTTTTACAATTTAGTATCATAATCCTGTAGTGGTTCATACAACACATATCCTTACCAAATTTCGTTACTGTAGCATTTATAGTTTCCGAGTAAATCGGCTGTGACAGACGGACAGACGGACAGACGGACAGACGGACATGACGAATCTATAAGGGTTCCGTTTTGCCATTTTGGCTACGGAACCCTAAAAAGGACACTCCACCCATATTTACTAAAGAAGAAGAATTACATTTCTGCGACTGTATTGAAAGAATGAGCCAGTACGGATTTCCACTGTTGGAGTTAGATTTACGCATCATTGTTAAAGCGTATATTTTAATGAATGATGTTTTTTTTCATAAATGGGTTGACTACCTACCAGATCTCTTTAGATTTTATTGTTAAAATTAAAGTAATAACTTGCGATACGTTTATAAACGTTCATTTATATGAAACTTTATGGGTAATTATAAGAATGATTCCAATTTAAGACTGATGCTAATAGAGCTATAAGATATTTGAATTATCTTAATAAAAAAACTGTGAATTTGAGCAAAATTTGTGTTTTTCTGTTACCCCAACTATCATCCTATAGAGTGCTGAGGAATATAGCACGCTATTTAATGCTCCACGCCAGTAATAGGTCCGAATTCAAAGCAATCTTGCCTTGGAGCAAAGTTTCCTGTTTCATACAGATTACTTTGCTCCAAAAACAAAGTTTAAAAAAAAACTAATGTGTCAACTAACCTGGGACTAATTTCACCCCAATGAGTAGGTAAACAGTACATATTTCCCATAAAACTATTGAAAGTACCTGAACTCCATATTTATAAACGATCAGATGCGATTCGTAAAAGTGGAGCCAATTTTGGAGCAAAGTAGGACCGTTTTACGGTACATATTTTTAACTTTTCATAAAAAAAATCGTTTCGACATAGCGATTTCAAAAATTTAGAAAAAAATTTTAGAAGGGAAGGGCCTACATGTTTAATAACGGACATTTTAAGGACATCTGGGACTGTTCCTCAAAAGACTGGTTAATGAGAAGTGTCATAGGAGGGGTTAACTCTTCAGCGCATTTTCTTGCTAAATAGGGTGGTACTGGCAACTCATCTTGGCCAAAACTTCTTTTATTTTTGAGACACTTAATTAGTTTGAAAACTTGAAGTGAGGTGACGGATAATTTGTCACTTCTCAATTAGCTTAAAACGGCAGTCGTGTCTTTTAATTTCTTTATTATTTTATTTTTGAGGTTTTTTTAGGTATATAATTCGCAAAAAATTACGCGTTATTGTCCTCCCTTTCATAACATTGAATATTATTATTAATAATTAACCTGTTTTATTGCAAAAAAACGTTTTTTTTGGTATTTTTCCTACCTGCTGGATCCGCGCTGGATCCAGCTGGATTGACGCCGATCCAGCAAAAATCCAGCGGGCTTGAAAACACTGCTGGATTGCAATCCCTAAGTGTAGCGTAGTACCTACCAAAACGCTACATTACCCTCTTGTCCTTTGCTCAGTTTTATGCTTCAGAGCTGCAAATCAGATCGATGACTAATCTGAACGAATCTATAAAATCAGACAGGGAAACTATTTTACGAAACTATCAACAGATGAAAATCGCAGACACTAAAGAACTCAGACGAAGTATATCCAAGCAAAAACAACTGAGAGGACAAAACGCTTAAGAAAACTAAGATGAACTTGATTTATTACGGGCAATTTACTACGAAGCGAATCTAGGGATTTCAACAAAAGGGAAGCCGCAAAGGTGTCGGGAATCAGTCAGACGTATAACATTTCGACTAAGAAAATCTTTAACAACGACTTCGAGTGAATGTCTTGGCGACACACGTTTCAAGGATTTTCCAAACATTTTCATAATATCAAGGTCATTGCCAAGCGCGGGCGAAAACTCTGTTGTTACCCAAGTAGGAATTTGATTCGGAAAAGCTGGCGTGAATACAGTGCTTATTATTAGATGGTTGCCATTTATAATAATAAAATGTGCACCTAGGCAGGTAATAAGTACGGTACTACTAACGAGACTGTTAGAAGCGCGACGCCGTAGGCGGAGGACTCGAGTTTGTATTCCACTTACCGACCGTGATACAAACAATGTTTTTCATCACACTTGCGGACAAAAAAATAAGTTTTAAGACAAAATATTATTAAATGACGTACGTACTGACATTTCTATAACTCCCGCGATGCATGCGAGCAATAGCGCGCTTAGAAAGCAAGTGTGGTGGAAAGGTAAGGAATGAAATTAACATTTACTTTCTGTGATTATGCCGATATATTACCGAATAGATTTGTCATACAATCTCGCTTGTTCGAAAGGACTGACTATAAGAAATGTCGCCAGTGAGAGCATAAACATTAGGAGTATTTCTATCAGTGAGAGTATATATATCCAAATCGTATTACGGCTCTTATATCAGTTTAAGTAGTTTGCTCTTAAAAGTTCTTAAAGTTCCAAGCTTCGCGTTACAGCTGCATCGCGCATCATTAGATATTTCTAATGTTCGGAGCATATCATAGTTATTTTGCGATCGTCACCCGCCATCCTAACGATAACTTTATACTTGTATTTAATTGACTCTTGCTTAGACTAACTATCTATCTATGATAAAATATTTCATCTTTTTAACCGACTTCAAAAAAAAAACGATGTTTTCAATTCTACTGAATTTTTGTTGTATGTATGTTACCCGATATCTCCGAGAATCGTCAACTGATTTTAATTTTTTTTTGTGATCGAACGCGTATAACCCAGAGATGGTACCGTTGGCATAAAGTTGGGGTCTGATGATGGGATCTTGGAGGGAGCGATCTCAGCAAATGTTGTAGGTACATGTATGGCGCTTTTGGCAATTTTCATTCATTTACGAGAATTTGCATTCAGAAACTAATGATGGAAACCACAGATGATAGAATCTAGGAGAAATCAGTTAAAGTTGTTTGTTTTTAAATTTTTTATTTGGTGATTATATTAGATACTGAAAAGGGTTAGAATAAGAACCCACTGAGAGGCATCCATTGTTCTAGCTAATTCCTTAGACGAAGAATACGATTGAACGGCAACGGAGGTTCGTACGCGGCCTAATCGGCAGTCTGGAGCAGCCTTGAACAAAAGAACAGGCAGAATAGAATGTCGGATGCGGTATCTGTATGAGCCTGAATACGATTTTAATTTATTGCACTAGTATCAAATGCACGTAAAAAAACACCATGAATGGGTTTTCTTAAAGCGTTACAAAGTTAATTTTATTATCTACCAATAATTTCGGTTTCTTCACGAAATATCACTTAAAAGTCGAATCGACTGACAAATCGCATTTATAACTTGGAAGTAGTTGGAACAAGTTTGTCAGTAAGAACGACAAACAACTAGCAATGATTTAGAACAATATAAAAAATGACAACTTATCAGTCAAAAAATAAGGTTGCTTCCTTTTAAAAAATTATAAAATGTTAATATTTAATTACAACTTTTTTATATTGTTTCTTTTTTTTATTATTGTTCATTATTATAATCAATTCTCTGACAGCGGTCGAATTAGTACGTACAGTGGCGTTCAGAAAATCGCATGGACGATTTATGAATGAATTCATTGATAAACTGTCCATGCAATTTTTGAACCCGACACATACTCGACGAACAACATTCGCGAGTGCGCGACGTGCGTCACCGATTGCCGTGAGGCCCTACTGATGTACTACCCGGGATGGCACTGCCAGTTCGAACCGAACGCGCTAGTTGGACAGGCCTGGTACTCAAATTTGAAGGATAATTTAGCGTATCCAAAAAATGTGTCTCCTAGCAAACAAAAGGGGCATTGAAGCGATCCGCGGAGCGAATTGAAATATCAACGCACAATGCCGAGATTTGCAGGCAACGGGTTGAAAGCCGTAAATGTATTAGCACGAGTGGCGCTAAGTGCCTGCCAGACAATGGCATTAATAAAAGCTTTGAGAATAGAAATGTAACTGCTAATGGAGCTGTGTGATCAATTATTACGCTTTACTTAAAAAAAATGTGTAACCTCGTCCTTTTTTTAAGTCGGTTAAAAATAAAATTAAGTGGGTATTGGGTATAGCAGTACAGTCAAAATTTGTGAGTACTTATATCATTCTATTGACTGAAACGCACATAAAATATTATATGACACCTCTGGAAAGTGTCCGTAGTCTATGAAAATTACATACCTGGGATAACTCGGGGCATTTATACGAAAGTGATGTAGCAAAATATTTTATCGACTAAAAATATATCGATGTTACTGTGAATGACAACATCAAAATGTTATTCGGCATAAATAAATATTGGGTACTTATTCCTCAATTAAAATAAAAAATAAATTTAAACGGGTATTGACGCGATTATTTTAAAATAGTTTGCAAAATATACAATCAATATTAAGATATCAATGTTTAAATTGTCATTTTGATTAAAATTACATCTGCATACTTTTACTATCTGAAGAGGCCCGATATCAGATATGACATCGAATCTCTGTACTGTAATCGAAATGTTCAACATCTTTTATTATAATTATATCGACATCTTTTTAATCGATATCAAATCCCTATAATTTGCCCCCAGTTATCCCTGGTATGAAAATTACTGATTTAAAATCAAATTTCTCAGTAGGGTGGAAGATACGGATTACAATGAAGGAGGATCCAACACGTTTCTCTAGTTCAGTACGTTAAAAGAAATAAGCATAACTGGGATAACTCCGGGGCATTTAAATACGAAAGTGATGTAGCAAAATATTTTATCGACTAAAAATATATCGATGTTACTGTGAATAACAACATAAAAATGTTATTCGGCATAAATAAATATTAGGTACTTACTCTTCAATTAAAATAAAAAATAAATTTAAACGGGTAGTTACGCGTTTATTTTAAAATTGTTTTTTTTTTTATACCACGTCGGTGGCAAACAAGCATACGGCCCGCCTGATGGAAAGCAGTCACCGTAGCCTATGGGCGCTTGCAACCCCAGGGGTGTCACATGCGCGTTGCCGACCCAATAAGAACTTGTACACTCCTCTTTTGAAGAACCCCATACTGTAGTCCAACGGGAAAACCTCGGCAGGGAGCTCATTCCACAGACGGACCGTCCGCGGGAGGAAGTTCCTCTGAAACCGCACGGTGCGCGACCATTTAGGTTGCAAGGTGTGAGGATGAGCGCCCAGTCGGTGGCGAGCGGTGCGATGATGAAAAGTGGACGTTGGCATCATGTCGAACAGATTCTTCAGAGCACAACCCATTGTACAGACGATAGAACACACATAAGGAGGCGAAGTCTCTCCTTAGACTTAAGGGTTCAATACCGCCTGTGAGTCTGGGATCGTCGACTATTCGGACAGCTCGTCTCTGAACCGAGTCAAAGGGTGCAAGCTGGTATACAGGTGCTCCTGCCCAGAGGTGACAGCAATACTCCATATGGGGTCTGACTTGCGACTTATATAACAGAAGTCTTTGCCCCGGAGTAAAGTATCCCCTCGCTTTATTGAGCACCCCGAGCTTTTTGGATGCCAGCGTAGCTTTTCCCTCTAGGTGACATCGGAATTGGACGTCGTTGGAAATGTCGACTCCGAGGATCCCAATACTCCCTGACATGGTAAGAGCTGTGTCTTGGAACTTTGGAGCCACAGTAAATGGGGTTTTTTTTAGCGGTAAACGCGCAAACTTGTGTCTTTGTGGGGTTGAACCTGACTAGGTTATCCCGACCCCATAACGAGACTCTAGATAAAGTGTTCTCGATGTCAGACACAAGTTTTCCGCGACTTTCCAGTACCACAGAGCGAGGGATATTAGCACGGCCTGTGTAAAAAGTATCCCCAGTACTGTCATCCGCATAGCAATGAATGTTTTCAAAATATACAATTAATATGAAAATATCAATATTTAAATTGTCATTTTGATTAAAATGACATCTGCATACTTTTACTATCTGAAGAGGCCCGATATCAGATAGGACATCGAACCTCTGTACTGTAATGGAGAATGTTCAATAGGCACATCTTTTATTATAATTATATCGACATCTTTTTAATCGATATCAAATCCCTATAACTTGCCCCCAGTTATCCCAGGTATGGAAATAAGCAATCACGGTCATCAAAATTGTACTTGATTTTATTTTGATTAGATAGGTTTTTAGATATTTATTTTATTTTATTTTCGTCTCTAACGCACGCATAATAGGCATAATGGATGACGAGTTGCAGAAAAAACCCAGAAAAAAAAACTAACCCAACTAACTATTATCGTCTCTAAGCAAAAGCAATTTTTAAAGACGGAAGTGAGTTTTCAGGGACTTTAGACAAGAATACGTAGAAAAATATAATTGGTAAGTAGTTTGCTTTATAAAAAGCCAGATATGGTAGTCTCATGACATGACACACCATTACACGTCAAAATAGTAATTTAAAATTATAATCTAAGTCCCAAATTAACGATCTTAGAACGGCTGAAATCACAAAAGGTACATTTTGGCATTTACACTGTTAGTACATACGAAGTGACCACACAAAAAAACGACCTAAGCGCGTATATCTCCAAAAACACTAAATGCGTTATAGATTTAATAAAAGAATACAGTCGAATTGAGCTATAAGCGTTGGTCCGGTGGCATGTCCTCAGGTCGTTAACAAAACAACAATTGCGGTAATTTGTGGGGCAATATCAAGATATCTCCTCAACACTTTCCAAATCTCGTATCTCGCTTGAATTATGTATTTATAAATAGGTTTTACGCTATACGAATTAAGGTTGATTTCGTGAATGTAGTATACGAGGTTAAGAAACTGATGGGGTGATATGGAGGCAGTTTATCGGTTATTTGCGTCCTCATGCCGCGATCGAATAATTAAATAAATTCCTTTAATGGCAGCCCGTCCTAGCGTTTTCTATTAGATATGGAATATAATGCAGTATCAGTTAGTGGGGATGGGTAATTGGGTAGGTAGCATATCGAGGAATTGAAACACCGTTTAACTTTGTTTTTCATTCAGTGTTATATTACTATTTTGCTCATCGTTCGTAGATTCATAAACTCACATTACCAAATCGATCATAATAATAATTAACCTATAAAAACCTATTGCTAAAACATACATAGTGCATAGTGTTCACGAGTAATCTTTTTTGTCAACCGTAGCTAAGTTGATACGAAGCTGGAGATTTCAGGTTCGAATCCCGGCGATGGCATTTATTTATATTATATGTATATTATATTATATCGTCGCTTGATACCCACAACACAGAACTAGGCCTATTTGTGCAAGATTCACCAATGAGGGTTAGAATATTACGAAATCCAGTTGTCATGCAGAATGAACTGCAGTACAACGCCATAAATATCCACCCGGAAGCAAAATATAGACAACAATTAATTTCATTCAAGACATCGCGCTGAAACGGCAGGGTCACGCAATGGCGGGACTACCAAGGGAACTTGACAATAAGTTATTATTTTACATTTACACAGTATTTATTAGCTTTGACTACGGTTTACCGTATGTGGCTTATTTATCTAATTATCCATCTCAATCTCTACCCACTGATGGACGAAGGCCTCTCCTATAATTCCTATTAACTATCCATATGGACGCATTAGGAGGTAATAATATTATGTCATGCCACGATGTGCAAGCGTATTAGCGATCACAGTATTATATCTACTATGACAGTGCCTTTATCAATCTCCTATAAACAAATGGTCTGTCACACTCTAATCGCTTAATAGTTGTGAACGACGGGAAGACTTGTGGAATCGTCACATACAAAATGTTCATGACATGATTGAAGATCAAATTAATGTATAAAAAAAAACAATCAAAATATCATCATCATCATCATCATATCAGCCGAAAGACGTCCACTGCTGAACATAGGCCTCCCCCAATGATTGCCACAATGACCGGTCCTGCGCCACCCGCATCCAGCATCAAAATATACTTTGTTTATATATTATTATCGAATAACAATGGTAACACGTTATGTTGTCCTGAACTTTTCTTGCGAATAAAACAATTTGAATGTCAATGAGGATAAAGTATTTTATTTACTTTAGATTCACCAGCTTGTGTAAAAATCCGTAGTATCTATGAGGGTAATAGGGTACTTAGATACAGTCGCGATCAGATATATTGGAGCGCCCACGGTGCTCAAAAATATCTGTACACCCACTCTAGCGCCACGAAAATAGAGGTCTGCTCAGACGTATCTGAGCACGCTAGCCGCTAAGATATATCAAGGTGCATTCAGAAGAAACGAGCATTCGCTATTCTATCCCCCACTCTACGAAATCAACGAATTTCGACGAATCACGTTTTCTGTAACGAATGAATTTCGTAGAGTGGGGGATAGAATAGCGAATGCTCGTTTGGTCTGAATGCACCTTCAGATGGCAACTCAACTATAAATAAAATAAATAAATATCTTGGGACAAATTACACAAATCAACCTAGTCCCACGGTAAGCTCAATTAAGGCTTGTGATGTGGGTACTAGGCGACGATATATATAATAGATAGATACATATAGATACTTAAATACATAGACAACCATGACCAAGGAACAAATATTTGTGATAAATAAATACACAAATAATGCCCTCGCCGGGATTCGAACCCGGAACCTCCAGCTTCGTAGGCAGGGTTAATACCAACTAGGCTACGGAGGCTGACAAAACTATACACGGAGTGTTTAGACTATGTGTAAGATTTTAGATTTTTTTAAAATTTGTAATGGACTTAATCACGGCCACAGGCTAGCCGAGGGCAGAGACGCGGCCTACGATGGAGCAAGTTAACACAACAGGAAAATTTGTCGACTAACGATTCGCCCAATCTGACAGGTTATCGAGCTAACATCAGCATGGAAACGTCCATTTTTCCCCAGTACGCCGCGTTATTCACAATGCCGTAGAGAACTGTCAAAGTGCGGCATTCTGCATGTTCACAATGGCGAATGCAGTTGTCGGAGATTTATGCAACTTCCCAAGTTTGCCGCATAGGGTAACCACACTGCACTTGCATTTTTTGGAAAGTCTACTTTTTATATCACCGCTCCTGGGCGTAAATTACAGCTATAAAGAGATGTGCATACCTTTGCTAGTATGAAAAATACCAAAATCGCTGAGTAGATTAAGAGTCGATGTAATAGTACATTACATCAGAGGCCGGGAAAATGAGGATTTCCGGCCAAGTTGGTCTATACCCGGACAGTTAACGAGGCCGGGAATCCGTTTTCACGCCGAGCCATGTATAGTGCTTTTCTCAAACATACAAAGAAATACAAAATGACAATGTTGTCGAAATTAAAAAAAAGGTACCTACTTTGCAGGCCTAGGCCTGCAAAGTGGTATGAAATGTCATTTTCCATCCCAGTGAGTTACTGCGCCCTAAAAGCGATACTTCCGAGTCTATTTTAAGGAACGTAAAGACAATATTTCATTGCATGTTTATCATGTCAGTTATTAAAAACATAATATATGTGTGCTGGCTAACCTGTCCAGCTATTTACAAGCCTTGTCAGTAGAAAAAATGGTGGATGATTGCATTTTTTTTTCATTTCCCGCTTTTAGCTACTGTCAAGCTAGTAGGCCAAACTTAATTCGCAAATTTGGTAAAAAGAGTACAATTTGACCCTTCATCTGCATTTATCTCAGTGCGTAGCCAAGATGCAAATCGGTTACGCTAAGTAGCGTATCGTTGTTTCCTCTCTGTGTCACTCTTTCTTATTAGTGTGACCGAGACAGTTGCGTTTCGTTCACTATTACAGATTGGCATACTGTCAAGCTAGTAGGCCAAACTTAATTCGCAAATTTGGTAAAAAGAGTACAATTTGACCCGTCATCTGCATTTATCTGAGTGCGTAGCCAAGATGCAAATCGGTCACGCTAAGTAAGTAGCGTATCGTTGTTTCCTCTCTGTGTCACTCTTTCTTATTAGTGTGACCGAGACAGTTGCGTTTCGTCCACTATTACAGCATAAGATCAGTACGGGTAAGTCCGGCATATTTCATTTTTAAGGAAAGTCCGTCATAATGCGTCTTATACTGCTGAGTTAGGGGTGGTAATCAGATGGTAGACCAACTTTCATGTTCATGATAGACGGTCTTACCCATATTGACCTTATTGGATATCTAGTTTATCCACCCTGATATATTAAGCATTTAGAATCACCCGTCTAAACTGAATTCGTGAATGGTGACCCTACCAGCATAACTTACCTAAGTTAGGCGAATAGATTTAAGTTTCAGCGATTTTAATAGGTATTCAACGACTTGACCGCTTTGAGTTGTATTTACTGCAGTTGGAAATTTCTGTTCTCGCAAAGTAATTATGAAGTGTCAATTCTTTTATTAGGTACGGTTTTACTTAAAACAAAGCTCGTATGCGTTCTGCTTACCTACGAGGTTGCTAAGACTCGACACGTCGACCGACGGATATGAATTAAATGTTAAAAATAAACCGCTCACAATTAGTGACAATTGTTCACTTCAGTTATCCTATTAAATTTTCAAACTTACAGAAACAAGTTATGAAACCCAATTTAACAGTTCAAAAAATAAAGGAGCTGATGACGTGCAGGGCTGACGCCTGCCAGGTCATGGCTATTGCTCTTAGAATGCCATAAATCGTAAGTATACAAATTTCTAACCTTACAGGGAGACCGTTACTCCCAGGGTTCACTGGCTCTCCAGCTATGGGCTGATGATGTGATGTAAATAAAACTAAACGTAATTTCCTGAATATCCCCGCCCACTGGGAGGTATTAATTCCAGTCGACGGTACAATAACCCCAACCCTTTCGGAGACTCCGATTTTTTTGTTGTGGAAATGACGAGATTATTCGCGATTTAAAATAAACGGATTAGAGACAAACAAAGAAGCGCATCTTTGAGAAAAGTTTAATTGCGTTATTTAGGGAGAGGGGCAGACAGTGCCGAAACCGGCCAAGTGCGAATCGGATTCGGATTCGTTGAAAGAGACGATACCCCATACTATAGGATTACAGCAAAATAAAAATCATCCCCACTTTACTATTCTAGGCGAGGCAACCAAAAAAAAAAACACATTTTATTCTACCACTTTGTTGGCGCGATTAATATGGATACCCGAACCAATTGGGAAATTGCGGACAGACAGACGGATCGACTGACACGGCGAAACTATAATCGTTCCTAGTTTACTACGGAACCCTAAAAAGTGGGTCTAAGACCACTACCCAGTTTTTTTATGCTGTCGAATTAAGCATTATGTAATTAAATTATATAAAGAATCGAATCATATTATTAAAAAAATATAAGTACGTAAATAAAATTAATATCGTGACAATACTGTTCGTCGATGTTCGTCTCTTTCAAACATTTTTCTCGATTCAAAACCCTCAATTTTCATTAAAAATATATTTTCAAAAAGTTTATTACAAAACATCGTAGCTTTCGTCTAAATTAGGCTACTTCTTGAGTATGCTGTATTTCAAGCTACCTATATGCTATGTTTTCATTCGAATCTCTGAGTTAATTCAATTTGTGGCCCATAGATTGCCGGGCGAGATAATTCCCACTAAGCTCTTCATTTAGTTTTGGACGGAGTCGTTTAGTGAGGCGATAAAACTGTCTGACGCTGGAGCTAAAGCGTTCAGACCGCGTGATTCAATCACACTTACCTACACTAACATCCCTTAAATTTAATCTAATTATTTTACGTCCAAGTGAGACCCGTTTGATCCAACTTATGGGTCTATAGCAAAAACATGTACATCAAACACTTATGGTCTGTGAACAGTTTTAAAAACAGACTTGACAATTATTTTTAAAAACTTGTAGCTAACCATAAATGAACTTTCATTAAAAAAAACAAGTACAGTGATATACACGTATCAGCAAATAGCTGCTAGTGTATCAATTAATATGATAATATAATAATGAGTAATTAAAAGCATTGGCCGTGTGGTGACGGCTGTAAGAATACATTTGTCACCACCCCAACTCCTCCTGCGGGTCTCGTAAGAGTCGACTAAGGGATTGAAGTGTCAGTAACCATTATTTGATAAAAGATCGATGACGGGCAGCAGCGTCATTATAGGGGACATATTACTGCGATCGCCAATCCGCTTGCCCAGCGTGGTGATTATGAGCATTTATCTCCTAATGCGTCTAAACGCATAGTTAATAGGAGAGGCCTACGTCCAGCAGTGGACTATCATAGACTGATGATGATGATGATGAAAAGCATTTAAAGAAAACAAAATTTAATGTCGTAATTTTTGTGTTCCAAGTTACAAAGTTAAATTCTGGTATAGTACGTTACTATAGAGGACGGGAAACGAAGGGTTACAGGCCAAGTAGATATATCTGGCCGAAGGAACCGAGGCCAGACAGGGATACGCGGCCTGTAACCCTGTTTCTCGCCGAGATTTGTATAGTGATTCTCACAAACTTGCCATGAAATAAAACGAACTGATTTCGCCGAACCATACTATTTCATTTGTAAATAATACAAAAGTACAGTATCGTAAAACATTAAAAAAAATTCGCGCCTAACTTTTTTTTAGATAATTCTTGGTTTCTTGAGAGTTGTAAACCGTTATTTAAAAAATATAAAATTCTACCATTACCGTGCATGTACATAAAAGCAGCCTGTCTCTTAGTCAAGGAAAACCCAGACTATTTCATTCAACGTTGTGATACCACTACAAGACACACGCGAGCACAATACAGAGATATGTTATACCAGCCTCCTTGCCACGCATACATGTATAGAAAAAACTGTTATAACATGTGCATAGTCTTATATAATAATTTGCCTGTAAACCTAAAGAAAGAACAGAATATAACAATCTTCAAAAATAAATTATCAATTTGGCTTCAAGATAAATGTTTTTATAGTGTAAGAGAATATTTCACATGATAGTTACCATTGACATTAAAATTATTAAATTTATGTAAAATTGCTAGATTTACGTTAATAATTGTATAGGAAAATTGTACATGACATCATAATTATATAATTTGAATTATTTTTTGTTTAGTCTAGTTTGTTAATTATTTCTATTTATTATAGTTTGACATTTATAAATACTAATAATTATTATCTTTAAATATTTGCACACCTGCAGGCAGGTTGAATACGCATGAAATGTATAGGTATTACCTAGATTTAAGGCCTCTGTAACCGTATTCTGGCAAATAAATTATTTGACTTTGACTTTGACTTTAAATCTGTTTGAGATATCCTTTTACCTGATGGTATAGTATAGCCATTACTTCTAAGGTTTTTTTTTTCTGTGTCTGAATGTCAAGACCTAGTGTCACGATTTGACGTTTCAAAACAAAAGAAAGTGTGTTTGCAGTCCTAGGTGTGAAATAAATACATGAAATCTCTTTACATATCATCTTAGCACATGACACCGGATACATAGGATTTCCGGGTTTAATTTAAAGTAAGTAACATCAACATTCCGTAGCAAGTTTGTGAAAACTACTACTTTTTCTTGCAAACAAACTGTATTTTGTTTTGAAACGTCACATTGTGACACTAGGTCTTGACATTCAGCCACAGAAAAAAATAACCTTAGAACTAATTATTATTATCTCTTTATTTCAATATTTTCTTAGGCTAGGTTGTTATAATATGGTTATAAATGTAAAATACAATACAACATACAAAAACAATATAAAATATAAACACATTATAAAAACCTAACCTAGGGTGCCGCCGGCAACGGGGCGGGCCCAAGCTGCCGGTGGTTAAGGTCGCAGAGAGAGGAACCGACGGACTATCCGGGCCGTGTCCAGGATTACCGCCTTCTGCATCTGACCCTTGACCCAGCCATCTAGCGAGAGACTCTTAAGATGTTGGTCGAGACTCTTCGCTATTAAACCGTTCGCTGTGACGACTATCGGGACTATGACCGTCGAGTCAACATCCCACATGGCGGTTATCTCGTGGGCCAAGTCTAGGTACTTACTGGACTTGTCCTTCTCGGCCTTCACGAGATTCTCATCATGGGGGATGGTGACGTCGACGAGCACAGCCCGGCGCTGCGATCGATCTACCAGCACGATATCAGGCTTATTGGCTACAATAGTCCTGTCCGTGATGATAGGTCGATCCCAATAGAGCGTGGCACGACCATTTTTGAGAACTGGTGCAGTTGTGTACTTGTAGTATGGCACTTCGACGTCCACAAGGCCGTATTGAAGAGCAAGCTGCTGGTGTATAATACTGGCTACGAGGTTATGTCTGTGCAAGTACTCGGTGTTAGCAATCTGAGAACAACCGGAAATAATATGCCTGAGTGACTCACCGGGACGGCGGCATGCCCGACAAATGTCGACCGTACCGTCCTTCAGGATATATTTCCGGTAGTTATTCGTCATGATAACCTCGTCAGCAATTGCACAGGCAAAACCCTCGGTTTCTCCGAAGAGGTCCCCGAATCGTAGCCAGTTCACCGACGCGAGCAGATCTACGTCAGGTCCCGTGAGGGCCTTGTAGAACCGCCCGTGTAGCTCCTTGCTCTTCCATACCGCCTTGCGGTCCTCGGTGCTTAGTACCACAGGTTTGCGCCAGTTCTCTTTTGCCAAGGAGAGCGGCGTGAGGTTCCGGTCTACTGCCACCACATCTCGATGCATCCCGCACTCATTGTTAAGAAAATAGTTTCTGAGATTGTACACCTCGTGGTTGTGGAGGTTTTTGGCATTTAAGAAGCCGCGACCCCCACACCTCCGCGGGATGTACAATCTCATAACTGATGAGCGCGGGTGTAGCATTCGATGTGTGGTGAGCAGTGTACGGACTCTTCGATCCAGGGCGTCCAGCTCGGTCTGAGTCCACCTTAGTACGCCAAAGGAGTATGTGAGTATGGGCATTACCCAGGCGTTGAAGGCGCGCACTTTGTTGCCTCCTGACAAAAGACTGTTAAGTACTTTTGTGAGCCGGCTGAAAAAGCGCTCCTTCACCGCCTGTCTAATTCCCATATCTTCAATACCCAAATACTGTGACATACCAAGGTATTTATAGGTTTCTGCTTCCGAGATAGATCTGAACGACTTTGTCTCAGAAAGCTGTAAATTTGTTGAATTTACTACTTTCCCCCGCTGCACATGCATAACCGCACACTTATCGACACCAAACTCCATATTGATGGCACTACTGAAAACTTCTGTGGTTCGCAGTAGCTCCAACAAGTCTTGGCTATTTGGTGCAAATAATTTGAGATCATCCATATACAGAAGGTGAGAAATGACTTCACCCTCTCTCCGAAGCCGGCAACCTAGTCCTGAATCCTTCAGCAGTGTGCTGAGGGGATTCAGAGCTAGGCAGAACCATAAGGGACTCAGACTGTCACCCTGGAATATTCCTCGCTCGATCCTTATGAAGTCCTGCGGGCCAGAGGGGTCATCTCCGCCTCCTGGTTGACGAAGAACTGTGGTCCATTGCCCCATACACGCGCCGAGAAAGGATCTTAAAGCTGCATCAATTTTATACAGCTCCAAGACCCTTTTCAACCATGAGTGAGGCACCGAATCATAGGCCTTCTTGTAGTCAATCCAAGCGGCGGAGAGGGCCTCTTTGTTACGCCGGACTTGCTGGCAAATGGTCATGTCAATGAGGAGGAGCTCTTTAGTACCACGGGACCCAACCCTACATCCATTTTGAGCAGAGGCCAGAACATTGTTCGCAACAATGTGCGTGTTAATTTTTTCTCTCAAAATGGATGTAAGGAGCTTGTAGAGTGTAGGCAAGCACGTGATGGGTCGGTAGTTTTTCGGTTCCGTGGTACTACCGGACTTGTAGAGCAGGAAGGTTACACCTGTTGTTAAGGAAGGAGGCAGGGAACCAAGCTCAAGGGCTTGTTGGAATTGCGCTGCTAATCGCGAGTGCGAGCACCGAAACCATTTTATCCAGAAATTGTGCAATCCGTCCGGTCCAGGACTTTTCCAGTTCTGGGCAGGTCGGATGGCACAACTTACGTCATCGGGGCTGATGGCAACTGCCTCCATAGGTTCTATGGTCTCGCACCCACGTTCAACAACGTTCATCCAATCGCCCTCCATGTGTCCGACGGGCGCCGACCAGATGCTACGCCAGAAATCAGTCATGGCAGTAGCATTCGGCAGACGCGCGTCGGACAAATGATGATCGGTTTCCTCCCACCTTCGGTATAACTTCCTTTGGTCACTTTGCAAGAGACGGTTTTGTTGAAATCGATCCACACGCTCTCTGTAGCGGCGGATACGGCTTGCCCATGCATAAACTTTCTGCTTCAGAAAGTCAATGCGCTCTGTGAGGTTGGCCATGTAGTCGCAGGGCATAATGCCCGTTCCTGCGAACGCCTGGTTCACAAAGCGCATTACTCGGGGGCGGTTATTGCCCCCCCTGAAGCAGATATTATTATTATTATTATTTCCTTTATTTATCTTTTCTCTTAGGCTAGGTGTTTTATAAAAATGTCTATAAAAGTAAAATACAATACAACATACAAAAACAATACAAAATATAAACACTTTATAAAAAACCTAACCTAGGGTGCCGCCGGCAACGGGGCGGGCCCAAGCTGCCGGTGGTTAAGGTCGCAGAGAGAGGAACCGACGGACTATCCGCGCCGTGTCCAGGATTACCGCCTTCTGCATCTGACCCTTGATCCAGCCATCTAGCGAGAGACTCTTAAGGTGTTGGTCGAGACTCTTCGCTATTAAACCGTTCGCTGTAACGACTATCGGGACTATGATCGTCGAGTCAACATCCCACATGGCGGTTATCTCGTGGGCCAAGTCTAGGTACTTACTGGATTTGTCCTTCTCGGCCTTCACGAGATTCTCATCATGGGGGATGGTGACGTCGACGAGCACAGCCCGGCGCTGCGATCGATCTACCAGCACGATATCAGGCTTATTGGCTACAATAGTCCTGTCCGTGATGATAGGTCGATCCCAATAGAGCGTGGCACGACCATTTTCGAGAACTGGTGCAGTTGTGTACTTATAGTATGGCACTTCGACGTCCACAAGGCCGTATCGAAGAGCAAGCTGCTGGTGTATAATACTGGCTACGAGGTTATGTCTGTGCAAGTACTCGGTGTTAGCAATCTGAGAACAACCGGAAATAATATGCCTGAGTGACTCACCGGGACGGCGGCATGCCCGACAGATGTCGACCGTACCGTCCTTCAGGATATATTTCCGGTTAGAGGTGTGCGCCGATCGGCGTGGCGTCCGCCGCCGGTCATTTTAGCCACGCCGCCGCCGCCGATGTTTTCACCGGCGTGAAATCGGCGTGAAAATAATTCGTAATTTTTTTATCTGTTTTGTGTGCGTACATTGCAACACATCATTAGAAGTATCCAAGATTATATTTCTCACACTTCGTGTAGGTACTTAGGTAGATTACGCATCATTACCCTAAAATTTATTTAATATAAAGCAAATTTACCTGCATGCCAAACAAATTAAGAAGCGAACAGCTTTCCGTGGTTTGTTTGTAGTTATAATAAGATAACAATAAATAACGTGTGCAATACAGGCAATATAAACTCGTTGTCAACGGCGCAAGAGTGCGGGACGTCCGCACGCCGTTCAGGTGGCAGCCCGGCACCATAAGCGCGGGGAGTCAGCCATTTTGAGTGGACGCGGAACGCACGCTTAATGTTACGCAGCAGCCATGTCGGACTATTTTGACAGGCCTTTCCATCTGTGTCAGATGTTTTAAGCAGCATCCAAACGACACTTGTGTTCGTGGCTGTATAGCCCCATGCGGGAGAGGATCCCGCGTCCACACACACGACAGGTGTGTGCTCCCCCAGGTGGTCGAGGGTTGGAGGCCTGCTCATGGCGCCTCATACGCTTCTCCTTTAGTGAGGCGAACCAGGATTTGTCGTGCTTTGACCATCATGGACAACGCGACGCCACATCGGCCGGCCTTCGGCCAATTGCTGCTATTGGTTGCATGGTATGTTAAAGGCAACCATGTCGCGCTTCACGCAGTCTTTAAAACGTAGCATAGGCCTTCCGACCGGCCGCTTAGCGTCTGCAACCTCTCCAAGCAAGATTTGACGTGGCAAGCGAGTCCGTTTCATTCGATACACAAGCTCAAGCCACCTTAGTCGTCTCTTCTTTACTATGGCTGTGATACTAGGGAGCTGTGCCTCGCCTAGAACAGACTCGTTTGTCACGTGATCCTTCCATGTGATGCTCAGTATGCTCCGCAAACAACGCATATGGAAGGAGTTCAGTCGGCGCTCTTGTTTTGCGTAGGTTGTCCAGGATTCAGCTCTGTACAGGAGAGTGCTTAGGACACACGTTTGGTAAATTATCAGTTCTGGTTTTTACCGTAAGATGCTTGTTGTCCCAAGCCCTTGCAAGGAGCCTGTCGACCGTAGTGGCCGCTCTACCGATGCGGGAGTCGATCTCTGCGTCAAGTGAGAGATTGCTCGACATGAGCGAGCCAAGGTAGCAAAACTTGCTGACCAACTCGAGAGGCGCGCCTTTGAGTGTGATCGTTGGTTGTTCTGAACATCCTTGCGCTAGTATAACGGTTTTCTGGCGTTAATGGAAATGGAAAAGAGGTCATAAGATCTAGAAAATTTATCCATGATGGTCTGCAGCTGGGATTGGCTGTGAGCGACGAAAGCAGCATCGTCTGCAAAGAGAAGGCTGTCAACAAATAAGTCCTGCCTATGTCGCTTTGACTTAAGCCTTGCCAGATTATACATCTGACCGTCGGATCTTGTGTACGCCCTGCCCTTGATGTATGCCCTGTAGATCGTCTCCAAAAGCAACCTTCAAGAGTACGGAGAAGAAGATTCCGAAGAGAGTGAGTGCCAGTACACAACCTTGGCGCACGCCCCGGCGTACGTTGAAGGGAGCAGATGTTTCGCTGTTGTGAAGGATTGTAGCTTCCATACCCTCATGGAATGACTGCACTATCTTCAGGAGCTTTGGAGGACAACCCACACTAACAAGAACCGAGTACAGCTCCTCTCTGCTCACAGTGTCAAAGGCTTTGTTAAGGTCGACAAAAGCCACGACTAGAGGACTCTTTTGCTCCCTACACTTTTCCTGTAGCTGCCTAAATATCATGTCGACAGTTGACCGTGGGCCCTAAAACCACATTGTGCCTCTGGATATACGCGGTCAGCCAGCTTTTGTAGTTTAGCCAAAGTGACCCTAGCAAAAGCTTTGCCGACGATGCTAAGAAGGGATAGTTATACAAGTACCACGGTAATTGTTGCAATCACCGCGGTCACCTTTGCCTTTGTAGGTATAACGTGACGATAATAGCATCGCGCATATCTTGAGGCACGCATCCTTGTTCCTAGCATTTGGTCAGGTTGTTATGAAGGACGGGAAGGATACACTTAAGCTTAACGATTTCGGTGTAAATTTCGTCTTTGCCCGGGCTTTTACCGACTTTAAGCTGCTTGACGGCCAGATAGAGTTCCTCTACGGTAGGTACGGAGTCTAGCTCGTACCAAGTATCCAGGACCGGGAGTAACCCCATGACTTCTGGTTGAATGTCGACTGAACACGAGTAGAGACCGGTGTAGTGTTCCACTCATCTTGCCATTTCACGACTGCTGTTTGTTACGACAGAGCCGTCAACTTCCTTTAGAGGAGCCGTCTTTTTTTGGATAGGTCAAAGAGCTCGCTTAATACCTTCGTAAACACCGCCCATGTTTCCTGTGTCGGCACATGCTTGGATTCCTTGACAGATTTTTGTCCAGTATGCATTTGCATAGAAGCGAAAGCTACGCTGGAGAGAGGCTTTCGCCTTTTTGAGCTCTACATGTGCGGCATTACAAGAATTAAGGCGGAACTTTAGAAAAGCCTGCCGTTTAAAGTCCAATAAGGGTAGTAAGTGCTCCTCGTTTTTGAGTAACCAGTCGTGGGACTTTACCTTCTGGTACCCAAAAACTTTTCCAGCGGTGTCTGTGAGAAGGAACTTTATTTTGTCCCATTCGCTTTGTACTGGTACGAAGCGGTCCCACGCCGAAATTTCATCGCGGACTACAGTGCCAAACAACTCCACAGGTCTTGAAAAGATTGATCCTCTTTCGACCACTTGTACAATAATAATTATTTTTGTTTAATATTATGATCCTTTATGTATTTCTGTCTTTATGAAAATGTCTATAATAATCTTTTTTTTTTATGTAATACATTCTTTAATGCATGTTATTTTAATAAGATGTATTATTATACTGTTTTGAAAAAATAAGTCCACCTGAGTTTCTTACTGGTTCTTCTCAGGAACGGCGTAGGGTTTGAATCAGTAGTAGATTTTTTTTCTCTCATGTCAGACGATTCGAAAGTGCTTATTAATAAGCTTACTTGAATAAAGAATAGTTTGACTTTGACTTTGACTTTGAGGGGCTTAGAAGAGTGAATCATTTTTGGCACTAAACTGACTTTGGTGGAGACAAGACTTTGGTCAGTGTCGCAATCGGTACTGTGGAATGTCCGTGTATGGAGCGTTTCCCGCAGATCCCTCCTTCTGGTAAGGGCACGGTCAAACTGATGCCAGTGTTTTGAGCGGGGGTGCATCCAAGAGACTTTTCGTGACAATTTTCCTTTGAAAAATGTGTTGGTGACGCATAGTTGGTATTTAGAGCAGAACCCCAACAATCGCTGTCTGTTGTCGTTGAGCTTACCGACACGATGCGCACCTAGGCAATCGGGCCAGTCAGTATCATCCTGGCCGACCCTAGCATTAAAGTCCCATAATGTGAAGCCTATCGGATGGACGCACCCCGCTAACAACTTCGTTGAGCTGGTCGTAGAATTGGTTCTTAGCCTCAGGTTTTGCGTTTAGCGTCGGTGCGTAAGCGGAGATTAGAGTAACATAGCCGCTTTTAGTATTAAGACGCAAGACCATGATGCGATCAGATACACCTATGGGTGTCTCTATTGCATCAATAAGATTATTGCGAACTTTAAATCCTACTCCGTGCTCCCGCTTTTCCGAAGAACTCTTACCCTTCCAGTAAAAAGTGTAGTGAACCTCGCGCAAAGAGCCCTCATCCTCAATCCTGGTCTCCTGTAAAGCTGCAATATCGACGTTTAACTTGTTAAGTTCTACATCGATACTGTATGTTTTGCGCAGGTCTCGAGCGCAATCACGGTTTTCCGCGGGGTTCTGAAAACCTGTCCTTATTGTTCGGACGCTCCATATCGCAAAGCGCATGTAGTGAGAGATATTGCAGTTTTTAGGGTTTTTATATTCTGAGCAGGTGGTTGGTGTTACAGCGTCAACGTCCAGCTGTAAAGCTTGTGTCCCATTCACCCACACAGGACAAGTTAACGCAGGCGGATCAGTACCTTATTAGTCGAGGATTGCTCAACTTGAAGCAGGCGGTAACTGATCATTAGACTTTCGATGGATCCTCCTACTGTCGGGAGTGGCCCATACGACGCCTATTCGTGCGGGCTTATAACCGGTAACTGCCACTCCCCGTGTTGTTTCGCCCCTGCACGGCAGGTGGCCGAAGTGTCCTCTCCGCGGATGCTGCTGCGCCTGGGACAGACGACTTTATGGCAATACGGGTTTGCCCAGCACCCATGCCCCCCTCTCTCTCTCCTCCCCGACATGGTCCACAGGAATGACGAGTCAGTACGTGTGGTGCCGGTTTGGTGCGCCTAAACGGTGACTCCAGGACCTGGAGTCCAGGTCCGGGTTTATTATTAGTTTTCCTTCTTTTTGGAGGCTAGGTGTCCGCGTCTCGAGGTTTCGAATCCCTTAGTCGCCTCTTACGACACTCATGGAAAGAAAGGGGGTGATGCTATTCTCACCCGACATCACACTGTCACTTTGATAGGAAAGCCGTAGAAAAACATGAAATGTGTGAACATGTTTAGAAATTTTGAATAAACCCGTTATTTTTAGAATCTTTACTTGTCTCTTTCATTACGCCGATCACGCCGATTACGCCGCCGCCGCCGGCCATTTTCAGACCGGCGGCCGCCGCCGATGGTTTGGCCATCGGCGCACACCTCTATTTCCGGTAGTTATTCGTCATGATAACCTCGTCAGCAATTGCACAGACAAAACCCTCGGTTTCCCCGAAGAGGTCCCCGAATCGTAGCCAGTTCACCGACGCGAGCAGATCTACGTCAGGTCCCGTGAGGGCCTTATATAACCGCCAGTGTAGCTCCTTGCTCTTCCATACCGCCTTGCGGTCCTCGGTGCTTAGTACCACAAGTCTGCGCCAGTTCTCTTTTGCCAAGGAGAGCGGCGTGAGGTTCCGGTCTACTGCCACCACATCACGATGCATCCCGCACTCATTGTTAAGAAAATAGTTTCTGAGATTGTACACCTCGTGGTTGTGAAGGTTTTTGGCATTTAGGAAGCCACGGCCCCCACACTTCCGCGGGATGTACAATCTCATAACTGATGAGCGCGGGTGTAGCATTCGATGTGTGGTAAGCAGTGTACGGACCCTTCGATCCAGGGCGTCCAGCTCGGTCTGAGTCCACCTTAGTACGCCAAAGGAGTATGTGAGTATGGGCATTACCCAAGCGTTGAAGGCGCGCACTTTGTTGCCTCCTGACAAAAGACTGTTAAGTACTTTTGTGAGCCGGCTGAAAAAGCGCTCCTTCACCGCCTGTCTAATTCCCATATCTTCAATACCCAAAGACTGTGACATACCAAGGTATTTATAGGTTTCTGCTTCCGAGATAGATCTGAACGACATTGTCCCAGAAAGCTGTAAATTTGTTGAATTTACTACTTTCCCCCGCTGCACATGCATAACCGCACACTTATCGACACCAAACTCCATATTGATGGCACTACTGAAAACTTCTGTGGTTCGCAGTAGCTCCAACAAGTCTTGGCTATTTGGCGCAAAAAATTTGAGATCATCCATGTACAGAAGGTGAGAAATGACTTCACCCTCTCTCCGAAGCCGGCAACCTAGTCCTGAATCCTTCAGCAGTGTGCTGAGGGGATTCAGAGCTAGGCAGAACCATAAGGGACTCAGACTGTCACCCTGGAATATTCCTCGCTCGATCCTTATGAAGTCCTGCGGGCCAGAGCGGTCATCCCCGCCTCCTGGTTGACGAAGGACTGTGGTCCACTGCCCCATACACGCGCCGAGAAAGGATCTTAAAGCTGCATCAACTTTATACAGCTCCAAGACCCTCTTCAACCATGAATGGGGCACCGAATCATAGGCCTTCTTGTAGTCAATCCAAGCGGCGGAGAGGGCCCCTTTGTTACGCCGGACTTGCTGGCAAATGGTCATGTCGATGAGGAGGAGATCTTTAGTACCACGGGACCCAACCCTACATCCATTTTGAGCAGAGGCCAGAACATTGTTCGCAACAATGTGCGTGTTAATTTTTGCTCTCAAAATGGATGTAAGGAGCTTGTAGAGTGTAGGCAAGCACGTGATGGGTCGGTAGTTTTTCGGTTCCGTGGTACTACCAGACTTGTAGAGCAGGAAGGTTACACCTGTTGTTAAGGAAGGAGGCAGGGAACCAAGCTCAATGGCTTGTTGGAATTGCGCTGCTAATCGCGAGTGGGAGCACCGAAACCATTTTAGCCAGAAGTTGTGCAATCCGTCCGGTCCAGGACTTTTCCAGTTCTGGGCAGGGCGAATGGCACAAGTTACGTCATCAGGGCTGATGACAACTGCCTCCATAGGTTCGATGCTCTCGCACTCACGCTCAACAACGTTCATCCAATCGCCCTCGATGTGTCCGACGGACACCGACCAGATGCTACGCCAGAAATCAGTCATGGCAGTAGTATCCGGTAGATGCGCGTCGGACAAATGATGATCGGTTCCCTCCCACCTTCGGTATAACTTCCTTTGGTCACTTTGGAAGAGGCGGTTCTGTTGAAATCGATCCACACGCTCTCTGTAGCGGCGGATACGGCTTGCCCATGCATAAACTTTCTGCTTCAGAAAGTCAATGCGCTCTGTGAGGTTGGCCATGTAGTCGCAGGGCATGATGCCCGTTCCCGCGAACGCCTGGTTCACAAAGCGCATTACTCGGGGGCGGTTATTGCCCCCCCTGAAGCAGATCAGCTTTGCAATGAGGGTCCTAAACGAGTCGATACGACGCTCGATCCGTACTTGCCATGCGGGGACACCCCCGGCGGTCCTAGGTGCACGGTCAGCGTCCGGAAACTTGACTCGAGCAACACGGCACGCCGCGATGGCCCCACAGTACATGATCGAGTGCGTATCGTCCAAATCTTTACTGGACCGTATGTACGGCTCCAGTAAAGAGTTTAGGGCTCCCATTAACGCTAGATTGCGTCTATTCATGGGCAAGCGTGGTAACCGTGGCCTAGAATTGGGTGTGGAGCGATATTCCATAATCGCCTCTTCCAAAGTCCTCCTCAAATGCTCATCAGTTGCAGTACTTACACTCTGACTCGCGAAATACTCCTCATCGGCACTGGGATCAACCCGCGGCGCCCCCGGTGCCAGGTCAGGTGCCGGCACCGGATCCGGCGACGTGGCGGGCTGGTCCTGCGCCGAGGTGGAAGCTGCGCGAGTCGAGAGAGCCTGCAGGCGAAGCCAATCAAGTGTCGAGTCATCCAAACGCTTAGAACGTAGAATGACCCGCACCTGATCCGCTAGTCGTTGCTCCGATACGGCGATGGCGGGTTCAAGAGCCTGAAACAGAGGCAGAATCCTAGAACGGTACGCGGTTAGTCGGGTTCCCCCCTCTGTAGCCTCGTAGTAGGCGCGCATGCAGTTCTCATTTATTTCCTGAGTCCATCGCATGCGACGCACTACACCACCGGCAGCGGGAGCCGTGGGCGGGGCAGCATGTCCCGCGGGCCTCAAGCGTGCCGGCAGCGGTGGCCGTCCTCGTCGCGCAGGTGGTCGTGGCGGCGGCGGCGGCGGCGGCCCGCTCTCGTCACTGGATCCGTCTGTGTCGGGCGCTGTAGCGAATTCATCGCCCGACGACGATGTGGACGGAGAGCTGGACAAGGCGGGCGAAGGTGGAGGTCGTGCGTTTCTGGTGGATTCCGCTTTAGTTCGACTTCGTGTTTGCATTCGGTTTGAATTAATTTGCTTGTACGCGTCTAGCCGTGTTCAACATGTCAAATGTCAAAATGGTATTTGCGACTTTGTGACTACTCTCATTGTTAGTTTGGTATAATATTAACATTTTCGTCATTATCAGGGTCACTGGGATGGTTATATCGCAATTGTGGTGTATAAAACGCGTATAAAATAAATTTTAATAATTTTTTTTTTATTATTATTATTATTTATTGGAATCATAAAATGTCAATAGGTACCACCAGTTAAAAAGATACCTCAAAAAGATTAAAAAAAAAGTTAGGCACGAATGTTTTACGATACTGTACTATTGGTTTATTTACAAATTAAATAGTATGGTTCGGCGAAATCAGTTCCTTTTATTTCATGGCAAGTTTGAGAAAAGCACTACACAAATCTCGGCGAGAAACAGGGTTACAGGCCGCGTATCCCTATCTGCTTGGCCTGGAACCCTTCGTTCCTCGTCCTCTATAGTAAAGTACTATTGGCAGTGAAATAATTAAGGCGACAAATTCAAATCTTCTATGAGCATACGCGATCATTTTTTTTAAATTGCCGCCTTGTACTGCCAAAGGTTGTTGGTTAGAGCCATATAGTTACTCATTCAAACTATATATACCATATAGTTTGTATGAGTGAATGTCGTAAGTGAGTAAGTTTTTATTTTGAACCTTAGCCTTATTTTTTTGCAATCGACCTTTCTTGGTGAATCGAATCGAATCTTGGTGATCATAGCCCTTAACGATGCAGCATGTGGGCATTTTCACTTCTAGGGACACCCAATTAGCTTTATTTATGTTTTTATATTGCATAAACGCGTATTCTTTCGGGATTAAATGATAAAAAAATATTTTTGTTAACATTTAATGCTTAATTGTCGTTACAAAGTTGACATTGAAGTTAACTTTTTTGTGAGAGTTAAGCTAATTGGGTGTCCCTAGAATCGCCTTAAATGGGCATTTTCAAATGCATCTGTAGAAATTATGATGTGGGCGGTCATAATGCATGTCGTATCGCATGGTTGAGGTTCACAAGCCTTTTTTCGAGCGGCTTATGCAGCTATGCCGTTGACAGATCGGAATCAACCTAAAGCGCTGCAATGAGCTTTTTGTTGGCCTACCTGTACATACCTTTGTTGCAAGAGAATATATCGACCCCGAATTATCACGAACTACAGGCTGAAACACAGGCTGGCCGAAAAATAAGTACATTCCCATGCCACTTAGGGGATTTCTTAAGGAATAAATTGAAGTTTGAAGTAGTAGATATAATAGTTTCAGTAGTTATAGTATCTAGCACCTAGTAGTTAGGTACTTTAAAAAAAAACGACCCTTCTGCAACTTGCAAAACCCTCTTAGGGGACTCCGAGGTAAAAAAACCTCACAGGGAACGGGGGTGCAAATATTTTTTGGCCACTTTGAATACTAGTTTGTTATTTTTAAATGAAGTGGCAGAAAGTCATGATGCTTATTCCACAAATCCATAGTCCAGTGGGGGGGTCTAGCCCCAAGGTTCATAAAAACATTGACCATTCGTCTAAACCACCGGCTACAAAGTAAAGTAACAAAATACAAAACAAAGCAAATAAAATGTACGGTTTAATTACGTACAGCTTAGTCAAAATATCATCAACACAACAAGAAGTGTACATTATTTATTTCGTTTCTTAATGGTGTTTATACATGGGTAACAAAAAATAGTGGTGATCCGTTTAAGACATTCACTACCTAACGTAATTTGATTAGTAAAAAGTAAAATATTCACCCCGACGTTTCGAACACTTTACAGGTTTTTGTACACAGGTATTTCTTATTTTGATGGAGGTAGATCAGGAGGAGCGGTCAGTCGCCCACAGACCACGAACCCTGAAAAGTGTTCGAAACGTCGGAATGAAAGTTAATGAGGGTTTTTGATACTTTTTCTGCCGCTATGGGGAGGTGAGATGGCAGCACTGAGCCGAACGTTTAACGAACTGTCAAAATAAATACGCGCATTTAATTTTCAACATATTTATAGGTTTATTTATTCTGAAAACCATTACTTTAGGCATATTGTTACTTAAAATAAATAAATAAAATAGTTCCAAGTCAATTCCCATGAAATTAACAAAGTTAAAGTAATTATTTTGAACACCAGTGACTTTGCGCGCCTGTTTTATAGCTCCGTCTTCAGTTCGATGACCGTGTAATAGTCGTAATCCATTACAAAATCAATTCTCTTCCAAATAAAATAGAATTTCAATATTTTAGGCCCAGGTGCCTATGAATAGTATGAATCTGACAGGTGTCGAGACCAGGTACGTACGAAGCGCCGCCTGGTGGCAGAAATAATATCGAAAACCCTCATTAATATACGCGAGTTTAACCGTTTTCATAGTTTTATTTCATATTTTTATTTCGTGAAAAAAAATTATAGATCCAAAACTACACAATAAATAGAAATTATATTATTTTTGATTTTTTCCTATTTTCGTATGCAAGTGGACTACCCGCCTGTGTATGTATTTATTAAGAATATATTTGAAGAGTTCCTGTAAGGGTAGCGGTGTATGCGCCGCTAGCATTAGCTTAACTACGAGTTAAGGCCAAGCCACGCAGGATGAGTGTGCATGGCGTGCGAGTTGTAGCGTATGTAAATGTCATATTAGATATCACACCGCTTGCGTAGTGTGCACGTGCGCGTGATCAGTAAGCGGTGTTAGCGGTGTGCCATCCAATACCATCCCGGTGGTGATAGCTGATAGCTGGGCGAGTATCGCCGTGTCTCTTTTATTTACACGGGAGTGCGAATCTTTTGTTCGTGCTTATAGCCGATAGTTCATAGCTTAGTAGCTCGCGGTGAGACCAGTGCCTAACTGTGTGTTTACCCTTACCACCAGCCGAGCTGTTATAAGCTGCGGCAGTACAGGTAATAAACCGCCACGCGTAATGGCCCAGTAATTAGCCCGGAGATACGTGCCTTCTGCCAATATTTGGGGCGAGCGAAGATATTATCTTCCACATGCCAGTAATCAAAACAAATAGCCAAATAGCATACCTATAGGCTATGATCGACCCTCCCTGCTCTCATTTAAAGCTGATCAAATCTTTTGTTGTTTTTAATTGATATTTTGGGTAAGGTATTGCAAGATAAACTTTACTTCCATCGTATAATTATAGACATCATTAGTATTCGCTTCTGATTCTTAACTCAAGACATTAAATAATGGCGAATAAAAGAAGTACCTGAAACAACAACAATAGGTACCAATAAATCGCACACCTAGATCAACAGTAGGTATATTAACACAATATGTATATATTTGTGATCTACAAAGTTCGTAGATCTGGGATATACCCTTAAAAAACCGTAATTTTTAGTTCATCATCAGCCTATGATAGTCCACTGCTGGACGTAGGCCTCTCCTATTAACTATGCGTCTAAACGCATTAGGAGGTAAATGCTGGGCAAGCAGATTGGCGATCGCAGTAATGTGTCCACTACGATGACGCTGCTGCCCTTTATCAATCTTTTATCAAATAATGGTCAGTGACACTTCAATCCCTTAGTCGACTCTTACGACACCCGGAGGGGGAGTTGGGGTGGTGACAAAATGTACTGCCCACACGGCCAAATTTTGAGTTAATCTGCTTTAAACTATATGTCCGAAATGTGTTTACACAAAAATTATTAATAAATTGTATCCAAATTTATAAAAAGCCAACAGCGACTCACGTCACGTCGCATACGAGTAAGAAAGACAAAGTAGAACTATTTTCATTTCATTTTCATACAACGCTAACAATCTGCATAACTTATATTCCCGCTCGGCAGAAACGTTTACGTAATTTACGTTGGTATGAGTTTAGCTTTATGATATTTTTATCTAACTATTGTGGAAAATAACTGTATACAGGTTGTTACGCCACCTTACAAAACCTTAAACGGGGTAATTTAGTAGGGCTATACTGAACAACTTTTACTATAGGGATCAGGGTCAACCACGAAATCTAAAAAAAAAATCTTTTTCATGCATTGTGACCGATCGATAACGCCATTTTCTATAAAAGAACCAAAATTTTTTGGAGATTCCAGGGTTAGCTCCATAATAAAATTTGTTCAGTATTATAACCTACCAAATCACCCCGTTCAAGATTTTCAGTGGGTGGTGTAAGACGTTGTATATTTATACGTTTTCTTTGTCATTTCCTACTAAATGTGTAGGTGTAAAGAGCATTAGTTCAGATACTCGCATCAATTTCATTTATTTCTCTCGCTATTGTGCCGAGAGAAAATTTAATGGTACTCGTATATTCTACAAAAAATAAAATTAATTAGTGACGCGGAAAAAGATAACACAAAAGAATTTAAAACAGTCATATTTCCTCCGAACCTGTTGTGATTAGATGCGATCTTTAAACGTTTTAATTAAGGGCCTAACAGATGGTGCGCAGTACGAGAATCGTAAAATATAACAAAACCCGGAAAAAATAATCGTAAAATCCGGAAGGCGAATTAAATTTTTATTTTTTTCTGGGACATGTCATGCTATGTATTTTAATAAAACCGAATTACTTAGGACGGTTGTAAAATTTGAGCTCCGAATTAACGGAGGGAGTTTCGGATTTACGGACCTCCGGTTGAAATAAATATTCCTTCTTTATATCTGTCCACTCTGATTGCCATTTCTTTTCCGACAGTGTTACTCGAATTTTATGTTGTATCGAAATAATACTTCATTGTATTGATAGGTATGTCTACAGCCATATATTCCTTTTTTAAGTGCTCTGGGATTAAATGGGTTAAATTGCGAACAAATCAGAAATCACTTTAATACATTGAAAACTTCCAAAACCCTATGGTGCCTATGGGGGCTAACTTAAGCCTTAAAACCTCAAAGGTAACGAGAATGCTCTTATGTTTTGGTCACCATGTATAATGGGATTGAAATTATATTATCAAAAACTTGAATGGTATTCAAATACACACGTTAGGCTGCGTCAATTCTAAGTGTTCCTAAAACAATTCGAGCCCTGTAAAGTGTTCGAAACGTCGAGATGTAGTAAAATTAATTAATATACGCGATATAATCCGTTGAAATTGTTTCATTTCATGAATAACTATCACGGTAACCGAAGAAAATACTTTAAGTGCTCCCTTGTAAGAAAAGCCTAAGTTTGAGATATCAAGCCGTAAGTATCCGCCTGTTAAATCAGTTTATCACCGCACTATCCTCTCGGCGGAATGGCAACAATTATTACTTTTCCTGTTACCTTTTGCCGAGAACTTCATACATTCGTTCACAGTAAACAGGAGATCAAGAAAGTAATCAAAGAGTTCGAGGGAACCAAATTAGTCGAATTTAGGTTTTATCCAATGCATATATAAATCTCAAGAGATCATAGGTATTTGAGAGTTTTAATAAAAACGTACCACTTTGTCGCTCACCATGGAATTGGCTTGCATCTTTTTACGAAGTAAATGTCTATAGCAAGCTAAATAGTGGGACGATTTCCTGAACCGCTCATATACAGGGTGTAATCGTTAAGTGTGACCAGGCCATAATTCCGTAAATATAACAGATATCAGTAAACTTTCCAACTGATATCGAAAGTACGTTATATTGAATCCATCATCCATCATCAGCCTATGATAGTCCACTGCTGGACGTAGGCCTCTCCTATTATCTATGCGTACAAACGCATTAGGAGGGAAATACCCATAATCGTCACGCTGGGCAAGCGGATTGGCGATCGCAGTAATGTGTCCACTATGATGACGCTGCTGCCCATCATCAATCTTTTATCAAATAATGGTCAGTGACACTTCGATCCCTTAGTCGACTCTTACGACACCCGCAGGAGGAGTTGGGGTGGTGTACAAATGTATTCTTATTGCCGTCACCACACGGCATAAACGAATATATATTGAATGATGCCCTGCAACCTATATCTATAAACTACGAGTAATACACCGAAATGCTATCTTCCTACTGTGCATTCTTGGTGTCGAGAGAGTTTTTCTGATTTATAGTACGCCCTATTTTCCTCCACCGCAAGTGTTTATCATTCTCCTAGAGTCCTTCAACTTTCCCCATACGTTTAGTTCGGCCAACTTTAGCTGTTGTTTTTGTTTTAAACTTGGTGTATTGAATGGGTTTTTGCAGCGGTTTTTAAACTATGCAGACAGTGGTAAATTGAATCCTCATCATCATCAACATTCTCATCCAATTTATTCACTACTGGACATGGGCCTCCCCCAGAGCATGCCATAATGATCGATCGTGCGCTGCCCGCATCCAATGGATTCCAGAATTTCCAGATATCTGTATCACGCTATTTCGTGTACGACCTTCCCACGACGCGTCGATCGTTGCGTGGTCGCCACTTAAAAATATTTCTCTTGAGAATAAAGTTGCTTAAAACGGGATTAGGTCGATATTTCGCTTCTAGTTTTAAGTTATGGCTTAATTATAACGACGGATCTGTGTGTCGTGTGAGAGTGCACGAAATATTCAAAATGCTTCTCGCTCTCACCCAAAGCTGGCTACCAAAGCTAAATTAGAGCTGTATAGCTGAAAGCTTATTAAATCTATAAATACTTGGAGAGATTCATTTTACTTTTTTCAGACCGGGAAGGTTGCAAATATAGTTTAGTTGTGTAAACCACTACTCGAAAACTTGACCTCCAAAAGTTAGGAAAATGTGGGATTAATGCAAAATTCACATTTTATACATAATGTAGATTAAGTCTACAACTACATACGAGGGCAGTGAAGATACGGATAAGATTACGGTACAAGGCAGTAGGTACGTACAGTCACCATCAGATATGTATATTAAAGCGGCCAATGGTGCAAATATCTGAGCAAGCCTCTATTTTCATTGCGTTAGAGTGCATATTCAGCTATTTTTGAACACCGTGGCCACACCTATATATCTGATGGCGACTGTAACTCAATCCAAGTTTGATGCAACTATTCGCCGCGCAGGCGCAGTAAATTGCAGGCGTAAATCTCACACGCAAGTTGGTCTGCATTACTCACGAGTGGACAACGCCGCGGAGTGGGAACGGCAATGGAGATGACAATGCTCGCAAAAATCTTGATTTCTACTAAACAAGTGAACGACTGCAGGTTTACCGGGAATATCGAAAATGGCTTCCGAATCGTTCGTCACTCGATGTTATTTGGCGTAGCCTTTTGGCCTCTGTCGTGACTTTGAACGTGCCGAAGATCCGCCAAGTTCCATCCCAAAATTATCGAACAGCGACCTGACGCAGGTACGGACGATGTACAAAAATGGTATACATATTACATAAGTATTTACTCTTAGTTGTATAAATCGTGGAACTTCGTAGTGAATCTCTTGGTGTCATAACTGTCATTTGTACTATGATCCTCTAAAAGGATATTTTCTTTGTTAGTTTGTTTTTCTTGGGAGCACACGTCGTACGTAATAATCAAATTGAAAGGATTTTCGATGAAAAAATCAATTCATGTAGATCAATTCACCTCCATCCCTTTTATACCCAATGTCAAAGAGACGATAACCGCAAGGCGAGCACAAACGGGCACACTTAAAATAATTTAAGTCTTCCGCGAAACTTAAGCCATAAAGAGGCGGACAAAGCCAGGACATTTTTCATTGCGTAAACAATTATACGTCCGGTCTAATTGCCTCAGGAAATGGGTTCGGGAGTATAAACGAGAAAATGTTTTGTCTGGGATGACTTAATTATTTAATCGAGATATAATAAAGGTGATTTATTTATTTGTCGGTACCTACTCGAAGCCAGAAAGTGAGTGGGGTGACAATGGTGCAAATCAAAAATGAAATTAAAAAACAAGTTCCTATTTAGGTAGGTGCGACAGCAAAGAAAGAGATCGCATAAAATATTTTCATAATACTTTTTTACAAAATTTCAGTCAGAGTGGCTAGCACAACTTTAGGGTAGCTTAAATCATTACATTATGTCGCGGCAAATGTAGGAGTTTTATAGAACTAGGTCAACCTCCCTTCTAATTAAAATTTTCATTAAAATTGTGTAGAACATAGAACGTTCTGTGTTGGACACTCTGGATATACCTAGAAAGTGTTAACACAAACTACACAGTAGGTGTCACTGCCACAAACGACCCAAACGAACATCACAGCAACTCCAAAGTAACATAACACAGAACTGACATCTCGTACTACCTCCGTCAGTTCACTGACCATTCCTGCACCTTATGTGGAACGTAGGAGTGTCCAGAATGTTCGGTCTACCGTGTCGAAAGCACGCGACACATGTCAATAGCATGTTAACCCTAACGTTTACAAGCTGTCAGTTCCATGGCAATCAAACTTGTGTCGACATGTTAAAGCGCTCACTTCAAAGACAACTATTATGGAGCAAGTAATAATTATTAATCAGTATTACGTAAGTACAAGTAGACCGGTACTTACATATTTGACGGGGAGCGGTAGAATCTGTAACAAATATGCAATAATTATTACCTGTTTAATACAATAGTACATTGTGCATCAAGGGAGGTAAGTACGGAATTACTAACGAGAGTGTTAGAAGCCCGACGCCGTTAGGCGGAGGGCTTTTATGACTCGAGTTAGTATTCCGCTTACCGACCGTGATGCATACAATGTTTTTCATCACACTTGCCAACCAAAAAATAAGTTTTAAGACATAATATTATTAAATGACGTACTGACATTTCTATTACTCCCTAGGGAATTTCACTTTTCTATTGCTCCCGCTACGCGCGCATTCGCGCAAGCAATGGCGCGCTTAGAAAGCAAGTGTGATGAAATAGCATTTTCCCCTCACTAGCTCGTAAAGCGCTCGTTTATCGTTTAATACGAGCGGGTAAAAACGCTTTTTACACTCTTGTGAATAAAGTAATTTGACATTGCTCTAATTCCTATAGCCCCCTACTGCCTAGTATAAGTGGATCTGTATGACCGTAGTAAACATGCGCAATCGGAGCTCACATGTTAAATTGGTCGTTCTCATGGGTGACTTTGTAAGCCATTGGCTATATTTAATTTCCAGAAGTAACTCTATTCTACGATACGTTTCGACATTGAGTTTTAAATGGTTTCTTTAAGTTAATTTACATTTGGATGAGATTTGTAATCATATTTCCTCGCGATAGTGAGGGGAAAAAAGTTGTATTACACTTGGCGGCAAAGTTTGTTCAACTCTCGTGCCTTGAGACCTTCGCATTGCTCAAGATTCCAGTTTTTGAACCACTCGCTACGCTCGTGGCTCAATTTTGGAATCTTTCGCTAGCTCAGGTCTCAATATTGGCACGACAGTTAAACAACAACTTTGCCCCCTTGTATAATAAATAACTATTTATTTATAGCACAAACTTGATCTACATTCGCCCTAACGACTTATTTACTTTATTACCTAAAAAATAAAAGTAACATACCACTATTTTCCTACAC
>JALPQI010007667.1:0-50593 GCA_025490895.1 Thaumatotibia leucotreta | reverse complement strand
CATGTGTAATAAGCTTCCTGTCGACGTTTTCTCAGAGGGCTACAGTGTGGTTCTCTTGAAGAGGGTAGTAAATAAGTTTTTTCCTAGCGAGTGCGGAAAAGTAAACTTTGCGCACGCTTCGTGCGCGTAAATTTCTCTTTTTAAGGCACTTGTTATGAAAAAAGTCGTTGGATACACGTGTAAAACCTTATTTTTAACTCTGGTGATTGTCGCCTTCGTTTCAATCGGGCTCCAACTTTCACCCTCGTCGAAAAAAAGTTTTTTTTTTTTTTTTTTTATACCACGTCGGTGGCAAACAAGCATACGGCCCGCCTGATGGAAAGCAATCACCGTAGCCTATGGGCGCCTGCAACCTCAGGGTGTCACATGCGCGTTGCCGACCCAATAAAAATAACGTTGGCACAACAAATAAGTGGCTCCACTCCACCTGATCGTAAGTGAAAAGTAGAGCCCAAATCGCGGCGGCAACGAACAGGAGACAATTAGTAACCTGTTAGTTTTTTTGGACTTGTATCGTAATTAACTATTAAAGGGTCGACAACGCACGAGTGATGCTCCTGGCGTCGCAAGCGTCCATTTATTTCTATGGTAACTGCTTACCATCAGGCAGATCGTATGCTTTTTTGTCACCTTATTAGTATAAAGAAAACTAAAAACAGAATAAAATAAATATTTCATCTCTCCCATACAACAAACCTGATTTATTGTGATTTTAGTACAGAATTATTTGTGGGCGAGTCTGACTCGCAAGCCATTCAGATGTATGATAATGATATGATATTTATTTATCATAGTTGTCATATTGTAATACGCAAGTATCAAGAGCCTTTTAACCCTGGTCGATAATGTTGCCCGCTGGAGCTCAGTGGCGACCTCAATAATTTTTTAGAAGGGTCGCACTGTATATCGTACAATTGTCCTATCGTAATTCTGCATTTATTTTACAAGTGAGGTGAACGCCAAACTCTTCGTAGTGCGATGAGTGTGTCCCTCACTACCTACTTATCAAATTATGGTTGCTGTTATACTATGTATCTTTATAGTATTTTATGCAACTCTTGTTTAAGAGAGGTCAGAAAAGGTGAGTGGCGTGGGTAACAATTTGAGGCGAAGCCGAAAATTGGGGTGCACTTTCATTCACATAACTTTTTAACTCCTAATATCAGAAGTCCGAAAATGAGTCTCATACAATTTTATATCATAATGATCACTCTTCATAATTTTTATTATAATAAAATATTAAAACTCCTAATCATTCGACTTCATAATGTTAATGTTCATACAAATTTTTGTTTTCATATATTTCTTGATCATAAGTGATGTAATATATCCTATACATTGAAGTTCATACAATCAATAGTCATACATCTCTTTTATGATATATTTTTTTTCATACAATTAAACCATCATACGATTAATTAATACGTTTGTTGGCAAAGCAGACAGTACGCTGGACGATGTGCTGGCTACACAGTATTCTATTACATGTATTGTTTTTTTGCAAGTTATTTAAAGCGTCCTCCTTAATTTTGTTTATACTGTTGTGTACCTGCAATTGCAAAATACAAAAACATTATCTTTTACGTATGTATCATACAACTACTCATAGAACTAAAATGCTCCCAGAAGGTGGGTTAGGTTAGGTTAGAATTGCGACCCTCACAGAACTGAATGCTGCCCGGAAGGTGGGTTAGGTTAGGTTAGAACTGCGACCTTCACAGAACCAAAATGCTGCCAGAAAGGTGGGTTAGGTTAGAACTGCGACCCTCACAGAACCGAAATGCTGCCAGGAAGGTGGGTTTGGGTTAGGTTAGGCTAGAACTGCGACCATCACAGAACCAAAATGTTGCCAGAAAGGTGGGTTAGGTTAGACTAGAACTGCGACCTTCACAGAACCAAAATGCTACCAAAAAGATGGGTTAGGTGTTAGAACTGCGACCTTCATAGAACCAAAATGCTGCCAGAAAGGTGGGTTAGGTTAGAACTGCGACCTTCACAGAACTAAAATGCTGCCAGAAAGGTGGGTTAGGTTAGGTTAGAACTGCGACCCTCACAGAACCGAAATGCTACCAGAAAGGTGGGTTAGGTTAGGTTAGAACTGCGACCCTCACAAAACCGAAATGCTGCCAGGAAGGTGGGTTAGGTTACGTTAGAACTGCGACCTTAACAGAACCAAAATGCTGCCAGAAAGGTTTAGGTTAGGTTAGAAAAAATGTTCAAAAGATTTTTTTTTAATTAGGTTGACAGCCATGTATTTCATTAAGTCTTGTATACACGAGTTGTCTTAAAATACAAAAAACGCACTGCGTGTAAACCCGAATGCGTTTATAGGGAATAGACAATATATAACATCTTATCTTGACATCTGTAAGGTCCGGCTTAATGGTGTGTTCACGACCATGTAAACGACAAATAAAAGTACCTACGGGAGTAGATAAAAGTATTTAAAATAAAACATAACTTCATTTTTCTTGTGGGTCTTGTACCTGCTCCTAAACGCTTCTGGTGCAAATGTGCCCAATACCGATCGCGTTGCCGCGTTGGATGGCTATGGCTAACCTCTGCACCAGAAACAACTCCGAGCGGGGTCTTCTCCCCTTTGCCTGAGTCTACACCCTATGTCACACTCCAGCAGTTTACGATATATTATACTTTTATTTATTTACTAAACTCATCATTGATTTCCTATTATCAAATCCTACTTTCTGAATGCAAACTCTTAAAATTACCAAAAGCGCCATACATGTACCTTTAACATTTAAAGAGATCCTTCGATTACTCCAAGATCTCATCATCAGACCCCAACTTGCCAATGGGACCATCTCTGGGTTGTACACGTTCGATCACAAAATATTTTTTTTAAATCGGTTGACGATTCTCGGAGATATCGGGTAACATACATACAACAAAAAAAGGTGTTACATATTAAGCCGCTGAAAACCTTAAAAGTTAAAGTTGTTCAGTATAGTATAACCTCTACCTAATCACCCCATTCAAGGTTTTCAGTGGCTCGTGTAACATCCTGTATGTCAACTAAACGAACTTTGATTGCTCTTTCGAATCAGTTTTGCACCTAACTGTGATACGTGTTCATACTTTTATTTCATGAATAAGTATCGCGGTATCCGAAGAAAATATTATAACGAGAAGTTAATTGTTAAGTATTATAACTTAAATTTATTGTTTACGACAAATAATTAATTATATGTATAACCTTAATACTCCCTCTCATATATGAGAGGAGGCCTGTGCCCAGCAGTGGGACATTATATAGGCTAAAATATTATATTATATATTATAACCTTAATAATAATACTTAACTTCCGCACCTATGGCTAATCCTGTAATAATGAAAGTAATTGCATTTGATTTTGTTGTAGTTTTCTTGGTGCAAACTTCGAATAAATGTTGTTCGAGTATTAAACTCTCTCTCAAGAACTCGGCATAATCTCTTGCAAAATTAAAGAGCAAAACAGCTGAAGCCATCGCCGTACCGTAGAATATGAAGCTTGCTACAACATCAGTCCATCTTAAAACAGTTTTTTTTTCTTTATAATATACATACTTTCAATTGCACAATGTTTGAAACGTACAAAAAGTTGCTAAAGTCAGTTGACGAGTCATCAACTGAAATAAGCTGAATGCTGTCAAGACAGTTTGTCCAGCCATTGTCGCAGCGTAATATGCGGTATACGGTGACCGAAAATTGAATCTGAAAATTGAACAAGAGTTGGTTATCGAGATATGTCATATTTAGAGGGCGGACAGCGGATGCAATATACCTACGTGAAAGTCATGTCAAACGATATACTTACTATGGATATGACAACAATTGGTTTAAGAAGAGAACATGGTTGTAAAATAGTTGTATAATTTTATTGTTTGTTAAGTAAATGATAATTAACAGTTTACTAGTCACTTATACAGAGAAAATTACCTCTGTACCGATATCTACGGATGTGAGAGGTGCGTATTGTTAAAGTGACGCTTCACTATTATGTTGAGCAACATTATCACCATCACATTTTTTTTTATAAAATCGTTATCTGGAATTCTGATTATAACTGTTTCCATTTCCTTATTAAAAGAATCGGAAGATGTCGTCTTTGCGTAAAATCTTACTGTACCTAGTGTCAAATTTAGAATGAATGTAAGTTTTAATTAGGTAAAAACTTTTCAAACTTATGAGGATCCTTAATATGATCAAAGGATTTCTGACAGTTCATGATGGTTTAAGTACGGTCAGTTATAAAGTCATGTATCCACCTTTTCACCTTACTGAGGTGAAAAAGTGGATACATGACTTTGTAACTGACTATACGTTTAAAACGAACAGAGAATGATACGATCCGCTTTATTGGCGATTATAATAATTATGATGTATATTTATTATAATTATTATGCTTGTATCTCCTTGACAATCACGAGCTTACAAATACCGGTTTTTTGATAGGCTTGCGTGGAGATATAGATCTAACACGTAGAGTCCCTTTCGAGAAATTTGCTGTGTTGTACATCTGTTGCAACCCATTCACGGGCACCACAATAGATATCCGTAAACCCATCCAAGCAGGCGTATAAAGACTATTGAGAAGCATATGGAACAGATATTAGTCTATGGAAGTCAGGGCTATGGTGATGTAGGATGGATGGATCAGAGTTGGAACTATAGAAAAGAGGTCCGGACACCTGCCATAACAATGATTTCTCTTTGCTATCAAGGCAGGCGGTGACTTGTCGCCGACTAGATGGGCCGTCACAAGAGACAACCAGGGGCAACACCGGTGTAGTCGGCTCAAGAGTTCAGAGAGGTGTAAACTGCGTTTTCTCAAACTTGCTACGGAATGTTGATGTTACTTACTTTAAATTAAACCCGGAAATACTATGTATCCGGTGTCATATGCTAAGATGATATGTAAAGAGATTTCATGTATTTATATCACACCTAGGACTGCAAACAAACTGTCTTTTGTTTTGAAACGTACAGTCGAGGAATTTAATTTCTTACCTATTTCGTACCTTGTCACAGTGATAAGGTACGAAATACGACGGACGCTGCTAGCACTGTCATATTATAGCTACTATGACAAGGTACGAAATGGGTAGGAAATTAAATTCCTCGACCGTATGACGTTTCACTATGTGCGTGACACTAGGTCTTGACATTCAGCCACAGAAAAAAAATAACCTAAGAACTAATGTCTCTATACCACCAGGTAAAAGGATACCTCAAACAGATTTAAAAAAAGTTAGGCGCGATTTTTTTTTTTTAAATACTTTACGATACTGTACTATTGGTTTATTTACAAATTAAATAGTATGGTTCGGCGAAATCAGTTCGTTTTATTTCATGGCAAGTTTGAGAAAAGCACTATACAAATCTCGGCGAGAAACAGGGTTACAGCAGTGTTATTCACTAAGGAAACCGCCTTGCTGTCAGCGCTGTGACAGCGCTGCGGCAGCGTCGAGCCTAAAAATGGTATTCACTAAATGTACTTTAAACGACACTAGTGCTCGGCGACGAATGCGGCGTGAGCTGGAACTACACTGCGTCGAGGGTTTGACGTTTAATGTATGAACTTCGTATTCTCTAACGAAAAACAGCGACGAACTCGCCCGCAACTTCACTCACAGCTTCGATTCCTAATGTCAAATAAGACAGCTAGGATTTTAGACAAGGCTGTCTCGACATCGAGCTCGTTGACGAACGCAGCGTCGAATGTGCGAATAAGAGAATAGCATAGCCGGCCGCGTATCCCTATCTGGGCTCAGTTGCTTCGGCCAGATATATCTACTTGGCCAACCCTTAGTTTCTCGTCCTCTATAGTAATGTACTATTAACACAGTGGCTTAACATGTACAGAGGTGTACACTGCTTTTTGCGCAGGTGGCTTAACAGCCGCTGCATCAACACGCGTCTTACGGAAATGTTTACTTCCACTCCTTGCGCAGGTGGCTTAACAGCCGCTGCATCAACACGCGTCTTACGGAAATGTTCACTTCCACTCCTCGAGCGCTCGTTGCTCTCTCTCTCTCGCTCTCGCTAGCTCTAACGACTCCTCTCTGGACTGCCAATTAAGGCAAGCCATAGCTTAGTTAGAGTAATGCGGTTCCCGTTGGGGTTCCACTCCGACCGACGATGACACGCCGGAGGCCAGAACCCTGACCGACTCTCGGAAGCACTCGGGTCCGTCCGTAGGCCCAACAGCTCGCCACAAGCTGCCCTGCAGTGATGTATATTTATTTTTATGTAGGTATCAAAGGTAACCAAACCGTGAAAAGTGTTTTATAGGACTTTGTATTTATGTCACTGCATAATTTTATATAAAAAAAAAAGAAATAAAAAAAAGTTTACTTATTTCAATTATGTTCGACATAAAAACGTTGTTTTTAGTATTAGGTACATTGTAGTAGCCATAATCAAACGAAGATAAATAAGGACTTGAGAATCGGTTACTTTGGTTCTGCTGCGGATGGTCTCATTTTTAATCCGATCACGCAGAGACACTCCTAGCATTGCCCTCTCCATAGCCCTTTGGGTGACTTTGAGCCTTCTTATGAGGCCCATTGTAAGCGGCCACGTTTCAGTACCGTATGTCATCACTGGCAACACACACTGATTAAAGAATTTCGTCTTCAAACACTGCGGAATATTGGACGAAAAAATGTGTCGTAGCTTCCCGAACGCTGCCCAACCGAGTCGGATTCGACGATTGACCTCTTTCTCGAAGTTGGACCAACCTAACTGAATAGTTTGCCCTAGGTATATATATTCGTCTACAACTTCGAGTGTAAAGTCTCCGATTATTACGGGAGTTGGTGCTACATGGGAATTCGACATGATTTTCGTCTTATCAATGTTCATCCTAAGACCAACTCGCTCGGAGGCTTTACTGAGGTCAACGAGCATAGTACTTAAGTCCTCCAATATTTCAGCCAAGACTACTATATCGTCAGCGAATTGAAGGTGAGTGAGTTACTCGCTGTTTATGTTGATACCCAGCCTTCTCCAGTCCTGAGTCTTAAAGACATCCTCCAGTGCAGCGGTAAACAGCTTAAGGGAGATGACATCTCCTTGCCTAACTCCCCGCTGCAACAGAATAGGCTTCGAGCTCTGGTCTTGGAGTCGGACTGACATTGTGGCGCTCTCGTATGAACACTTCAACACCTCGATATAGCGGTAGTCGACTTGGCACCGTTGGAGAGACTGTAGTACTGCCCATGTTTCGAAATAGCTCTCCGAATCGCTGAACTGAAGTGGCAGTGGGCGGGGCACATTGCGCGTAGAACCGATGGCCGTTGGGGCTGGAAGGTTCTTGAGTGGCGGCCACGTACCGGAAGGCGTAGCGTGGGTAGGCCCCCCACAAGGTGGAGCGATGACCTGGTGAAGGTCGCAGGAGTCCGCTGGATGCGGGTGGCGCAGGACCTGTCATTGTGGCAATATTTTGGGGAGGCCTATGTTCAGCAGTGGACGTCTTTCGGCTGATGTGATGATGATGATGATTTTTTTTTATTTCTTTAGGACACATTTATCTGAATCCTAATTATTACTGAACTGGTGGTGTATTAAATCTATTGATGGAACCTTTTTTTATCTGTGAGTTTGAAATGCTTGGCACAATCATGCTTCAGTGAATGGAGTTTTTCTGTAGGCACATATGCCATTGCCAGGCCCCAATTTAGCCACATTGACAAGTGCTACAATTGTAAATTTACTGTTTCTCCAATCTGGGGCGTCTATAGGCAACAGTTACCGTCTACCATCGGAAGGGCCGTGCGTTAGTATGCCACCAACATAAAATTTAGTGCAGAAACTTTAATAAATCAGCAGTAAATAACTACTTAATTGCGAAGCAAAATTACAATTGTCACAAAAAACACGAAAATAGTAGCGAAATTACGACATATGCCGAACCTTATGTCAAGATTGAATAATAATTGTACTAAACCTTGGGACAATTGTCACGAGTTTCGGAAAATAAAAAGTAGTTTATTAATGATTTAATAACGTTATTAGTTATAATTTTATGTCTTATGTCTCTATGTATATGTCAGTAACAGTGATATTTTACAGTTGTCACACTTGTAATTATGGTAAAATAGGCCACTGATCTTCTTTCCCAACAACTTTTACCCATTGTTTGTATCTGTAAAAAAACATTTGATTAAACAGAATTTTCAAATTGCATTTATTATTAGTTATTACAATGCATGCCATTATTTGGGACGATTTTTATACGTATAAATATCAAATCAACCGAATTTTACTAAAACGATATCGATAATATACGCGTAAGCACTATGAAAGTATAGCTTTTTAAATATATTTGTTTACTATATGAAAACTGAAATATTAATAGAAGTGTTTCTGATAAAATGTGTAGAAAAATTAGTCTAGAAATACTAAACTTGCCTCGTACGAGGGAAACTTTGCTAGAAATAAGCGTTTTTCACATTTCTTTCGCCCGGATTAAATTTATTCCCACTTATTTCACAAGTTTTACAGTACATATCTTCGTTTATCACATACACAGCGCATTCACTATTACACTTTATTGTTTAGCTCTTAAATAGAAAATTCACCTCCCAAATAATATTTTAATCATTTTTTCCTCGAGTAAACGACGTTATTTGGATTCTGACGCTTTATGCCAGGAAAGCAGAATGTCAGATTAGCAGGATGCCAGATTCGCAAAAAGTCAGATTCTCAGAATGCCAGATTCGCAGAATGCCAGATTCGTGAAAAAGTCAGATTCGCAGAATGCCAGATTCGCAAAATGTCAGTTTCTCATAAGGTCAGATTCGCATAATACCAGATTCGCAGGCTGCCAGATTCGCTTAACGGTAGGTGGTTACTGTGGGAACTAGGCAGCGAAATATTATTAATACAGGGTGTATTTTCCGTTTGGTTCGGTCAAGGCAGCTATTAGATCCGGTGCTGCTACGCAAAAGTGGTCTTAAAAGAACTGTCCTAACTTTTTAATTGATTACGATTGGCATTCACAGATTTTAGAAAAAAACATACATGATGCAAGAAAAAGGTCACTGATTTAATTTTTTTTTGGTGCAAATTGATTTTATTTCTATTCAAGAATAGAAATGGAAACCTTTGACTGGTGACCTTTTTTTTAGTAACCTTTGTTTTTTTCCAAAATCTGTATACCGAAATCGTAAGACCTAAACGTAAAATCCACCCTGTATATTTAATGGCAGAATAATGGCGTGTAAACACTTAAAGATTGCACTCTGTAAAAATAATTGCACTTATTTTACCTCTAGCCGCCCAGAAACCTATAAAAAGGTCTCCTGAAACAAAAGATATTTTACTCTATTTCCTACAACGTTAATCCAAATTTCTCTCTCTCTCTCTTTCTCTGTCCCTAGTCCCAGCTCGTTAGTTGGGGTCGGGCCTCCTTATGGCTCGGCGCCAGGACGCTCTGTCCCGGGTTGTCGTGGTTAGTGACAGTTGCTTGAGGTCTCTCTGGACATTGGACCACCACGTGGCGGGAGGTCTTCCTCTTCCTCTGGGTGGATTGGGGATATCGAGCACCTTGCGGACGGTGTGAGTATCTTCTCGTCGCATTACATGACCATACCATCGCAATCTGCCTTCCTTTAGCTTCTCGGTGACAGATGCGGTCTTAAACGTGCCCCGTATGTAATTATTCCGGATCTTATCCAGCCGCGTGACCCCACCGGCCCACCTCAGCATTTTCATTTCATTTACATGCAATCGGTTTTCGTGTACCTTATTGGTGGTCCAGCACTCAGTGCCATACAGCATGGCTGGCCTGACTACGGACTTGTAAACTTTACCCTTCGTCTTGATTGGCATTTTGGGGTCACACAGTATACCAGTAAGCGACCTCCATTTCAGCCAAGCTGTATTTATGCGGTGTGTGACGTCTTCGTTGACAGTTGCATCTTTGGCGATTACAGAGCCCAGGTATTTGAATTTCGACACTTTTGGTAGGGGGACATTATCGATAAATATATCGTTTCCTACTACGGCCGCTCCTCCGAAGTCACATTCCATGAACTCTGTTTTGCTTCTACTGATGCGTAGCCCGTGTCTCTCCAGCTCCATAACCCATTCGTCGAAACGTGTCTGTAGTGACGAGGCATCCTTAGCAGTTAAAGCGATGTCATCAGCATATAGAAGGCGCCACGGAGTTGGTTCTTGGATGTCGCGTGTGATGTAATCCATGGTTAGGTTGAAGAGCAGAGGACTCAATGCCGAGCCCTGATGAACTCCAACCTTTACTTCAAAAGGCTTGCTTAGGCCTGCTGGGCTCTTGATTTGTGTCGTGACATCTTGGTACATATCCTGGACTATGGCGACATACGCTTCGGGTATCTTCTGAGCTCTTAGTGATTGCCAAACCAATCTACGAGGCACTCTGTCAAAGACACTTTTCAAGGTCAATGAACAGACAGTACAGGTTCTCCTTCATGAGTCGGTATTTTTCCGTGAGTAGTCGCAGGGTGTGGATAGCATCATTAGTTGACCTTCCGGCGGTGAAACCAAACTGGTTGTCGCTTATCTCAGCGACGTGAGTGACGCGGGTTCCTATAACTCTCTCCCAGATTTTAAGTGTATGTGATGTCAGTTTTATGCCGCGGTAGCTGTTGCACTGAGCAATGTCACCCTTACTCTTGTATACCGGTGTTAAAAAACTAGCTCTCCAAGCATTCGGGATTCTACCTCCGGCAGCGAGGTCATTATACAGGCGTGTGAGCCATGCTACTCCAGTACTACCCAGCTTTTTCCAAATGTCTGCCGGGATGTTATCAGGTCCCATGGCCTTGTTGTTTTTCATTTTACTAATCGCTCTATTGACCTCTTCAGGTGTTATACAGTCGATTGGGCCAAGGGTTGGGGCGGCATACGGAAGGTCTTCGCTAGGGAACTCTTCGTTTAAGAGGCCGTCGTAGTACTCTTTCCAGCGCTCGCAGATGTCGTGATCGCTTGTAAGAAGCTCGCCGCTGCAGTTCTTTATGTACTTGTTGACTTTGGTGTCCTGAGATGCTCTGTTTCGATACTTCGCAATCTTGTATATCTCTGATTCGTCGGATGCCCTTTCTAGCCTTTCATACAGGGTCTGTTGGGATACAGCTCTAGCCTGGGCAACAGCCTTTTTGCGATAGCTTTCACTTCAGTGTACACAGCTTTATCTTCGTTAGATTTACTTTTCTGCCAGATTTAAAATTTTTCCTTTTTGGACTTTAAAATATCTTCTACGGTGCTATTCCACCATTCCGTGTCTCTGGTAGTGCTGACGCCACCCTTTGACACTCCTAGTGTTCTCTCCGCACATTCCAGACATTTTCTGCCGAAATCATTCCATCTGACTTCTGGCTGTTTTTCCAGTTTCATATCAGATTCCAAATATAACTTCATCTGAGACAGAAGCTCTTCACCCTTAGCGCCGTGTAACTCTTTCCATTTGATGCGTTTTGTTTTGTCGATCTTGGACTTCATTGGTTTTTCAAGATCAAAGACAACGACCAAGAGGCGGTGTTGGGAAGTAAGTGCTTCACCGGGTATTATCTTGCAATCCTTGAAACGCCGGAGAGACCCTTTTCTTGCCAAGATGTAATCAATTTGCGATTGGTGCTGTCCCGATTTGTAAGATATTAAATGTTCTTGTTTCTTTTTGAAACACGTGTTTATGATCTTCATCCCATATTTAGTAGTGAAGTCCAGGATTTCCTCACCCTGTGCATTCAGCGTACCGTACCCGTAGCCTCCATGCGCCTCGTGGACATCACTAGTCGCTCCTACATGACCATTTAGGTCACCACCTACGTAGATGTTTTCCTCTGTTGGTATGCTCTGCATCATATCTTCGAAATCTTCCCAAAAGGTTTGCTTTTCCGTGACTGAGCATCCGGTTTGTGGGGCGTAGGCGGATATGATGTTCATGACTGGCTGATTGTCTAAGGCTAGCACTATACGTATGAGGCGGTCGCTTTTCCTGTCCACATCAATGATCCTATCCTTCAAATTTTTGTCAAGTGCTATTGCCACACCGTTTTTCTTGTTGTCTGTGCCGTAGTAAATCAATTTAAAACCGTGTCCAATGTCCCGAGATTTTGATCCCTTCCACCTCGTTTCTTGAATGCAACAGATGTTCATGTCCCTTTTGGTTAAGATGTCACTAAGCTCCGCGCTGCGTCCGGTCATGGAACCAAGGTTCCATGAACCCATGCGAATCCTTGTGATGGTAGTATGCTGTACAGCACCTTTGTCTCTAGCGTCGCTTGCGGGGCACGCCCTAGCATTTTTCTTCTTTCGGATCGCATTCGTTGCATCTATGGGCTCGTCGTCGCTTAAGGGGGACGCCCTAGTAGTTATCGCTCGCTTCTTAATGTGTACTGCCATGAGGAGGGTTTGAATTGGCTACTCGTTTTACGGCCGGTTGCCACCTGACGCCAAGGTCTTCGTCTTCACAAGACGCGAGAGCCGCCGTTGGTCTAGGACTCATCCGCCGCCATCTCTACTGCTAGCCCCGACCTAGACTGCAGCACGCCTGTGACCCCGACTCCAAATATGTCAGAGAGGCCCAACAAGCGGGGGTTTGATATCGGAGTAGTTCCTTTCTCCGGCCTTGTGGTCCGCGGGAGGTATTTTATTTCCCTCCTGCCCTCTGGGGGACGTGAGTCCCTCAGCGAGCGTTCCCCTATCCGCCACCCGAGGACGCGGTCTCTAGGGAATAAGGCTACCCCGAGACTAATTAATCCAAATTTCATTGGCAAATATTACTGTCTAGGCAGCATGAGGTTAGGATAGCAACGAAGCGTGCCTATCGATTTTTAGTAAAATGCAACATAACTTCACGTTAGGAAATACCATATTTACAGCATTCATCACCGCCAGCTCATAATCGCATTGAAATGTTGCAATTTGTATTTTCAACTTATCTTCTAAAAGCTGAAAAAATCTGATATATGTATCCTCGGTCTTGTTGGGTAACAAACCATATATCACAGGAAGTAAATTTGTGCAGTCAAAATTGGACTCGAGGTCCAAATGGAGGCAGTATAATTGGAAAAAATGGCTTAGGGCAAGCTGTATGGGTTCCGTCACCAAAGTATGACCCGGATCCTCGATAGGCCTTGATCACCCTATTAGAGACTTTAGTATAAAAAATAATGATTTTATCATCATCCCATCTTCAATAAATTTCATACTTCTTACCATGTTCTCAGGCACTTTAGCATCTTTAAGTGATGAAATCTTCAGGGATTTGCAGCCCAAAAACTTTTTTCGGTGTCAGTACAGTGTATCCTTCACTTGCTTGAAAGTCGGTAAAGGATTAAGATCTATGCTGCTCTTTCAGTGACTCGAATTTTGCTTCGAAAATATTTTGAGCCGAATCGAAATTTTGTGTTACATCGACCTTGCACTCGTATGTTGTAGCATAAATCTTGTTTTTTACAAAATCGGGTTGGTAGGTATGGACACTGCTTTTCACGATAAGTGTTTTCGCCGCATTTAATGTGATTGACGCATTGCACCATTTCCTGTTAATGCACCTCCAATTAGAAGTGCCGTCTTTATTTTTTGCATTAAGACCTATGTCCTCGGTGCAGCACTGCGGGATTACATTTATATAATTATTCTGACTATTGGAGACTTCATCTCTAGGTAATGTACTATATCTGTATTTATATTAAATCAAATTTATGTTTCGTTTTTAATTAATGCATGTTATCTGTAAGATGTTATAAAACTATTATTTGAAAAAAAAAAGTCCCGCTGAGTTTCTTGCCGGATTCTTCTCAGGCAGTGGTGTAGAGTTAGAACCGGAAGTAGTTTTTTTTTCTCTCATTCGCTATTTAGTTTAACGATTCAAAACCGCTCGTTGCTGGGCCTAATTGAATAAAGAATATTTTGACTTTGACCCTTCTGATTCTCCAAAAAGCACAATTCTTCGTCCATTTTAGTTAAATATGATTTTTAAATAATTTTTCTTTTAATAAAATTGATAATCGTCAAATTCAAAAATAGATAATCCACATTATTAGATTTTAAGAACTTTGATGTAATAAAGTGGCCAGTATGTAGGTAAGTACTATGTATGAATGTAAGTAGGTTGCACTTAACTAAAAGTCGATACGCTTCGTTGTTATCTTAAAATAAGTGCAATTATTTATTCATAGTGCAATCTTTAAGTATTACACGCCATTATTCTGCCATTAAATATGCAGGGTAGATTTTACGTTTGGGTCTTACGATTTCCGTATACAAATTTTGGAAAAAAACACAGGTTACTAAAAAAAGGTCACCAGTCAAAGGTTTCTATTTATATTCTTGAATAGAAATAAAATCAAATTGCACCAAAAAAAAAAATTAAAATAGTGACCTTTTTCTCGCATCATGTATGTTTTTTCTAAAATCTGTGTATGCCAATCGTAATCAATTAAAAAGTTAGGACAGTTCTTTTAAGACCATTTTTGCGTAGCAGCACCGGATTTAATAACTGCCCTGACCGAATCAAACGGAAAATCCACCCTGTATTAATAATATTTCGCTGCCTAGTTCCCACAGTAACTGGCAGCCTGCGAATCTGGTATTATGCGAATCTGACCTGATGAGAAACTGACATTTTGCGAATCTGGCATTCTGCGAATATGACATTATGAGAATCTGACTTTTTGCGAATCTGGCATTCTGCGAATGTGACATTCTGAGAATCTGACTTTTTGCGAATCTGGCATCCTGCTAATCTGACATTCTGCGTTCCTGGCATAAAGCGTCAGAATCGTTATTTGATTGACGGTTATTATTTCGAGATTATGACATTGACACTAATGACAGTACTGAAAAGAAAGAGATCGATTCTATACGGATGACAAGGGCAGAAATAACCGCCAAAGTTCGCACAAATTTCATAGATTCATAAATTTGTATATTTTGTATAGAAGTTGCGCCAGGCTGCTTTTCGCTTTAATCCGTCTAGTTCAAAAGCGAGAAACTCTTATTGTTTCTTTTTTACTCAATGAGAAGTACTTACATTGTAGCTTTAAATATTTTGTCTCGAAAATTAATTAGATAATCGAGAATCTATAAAAAAAAACCATGGCTTTGCATGTGTGCATATACAAAACATACTCTCGATCAAACTTTAAATAAAAGCATCAAAACCCATTCTGTATTTTTAAAGATCTAAGCATTAAGCATACATAGGAACAGACGGACAGCGCAGCGGAAAGGGACTGTGATATGATTAGAGGTGTGCGCCGGCATAGAAATCGCCGGCGGCGGCGCGCCGCAAAATTTTGCCGGCGTGGCGGCGCCACGCCGGCGTCAAGGTCAAATTGTTACCCTGTACGTTCATACATATAAGGATGAGAAGATATTAAAAACTTAGATATTGTTTCGGATTAAATGCTACAAATACCCAACACTACAGATTCCCAATACTATAGGTTCCCAATACTACGAATTCCCAATAGGTACTGCAGATTATATATGATGATTTCAAATACGAAGCTTTACAACCTCTTTATAGTACCATCATCGCCCACACTGCTAGTCATACATCGGTGTATAAACACACGAAATTTTTTTTTAAATATAAAATCGTCCAAAAAGAGGAAACATACCGACATGAGAAATACCTTTCTTAAAAAAAATTGTTACAAATTGGTCTATTTTTGGAGGAGGAAACAGGGAACACAAAACCATGTTTTCGCCAATTTTACGTAGGTATTATGAGGCGAAGCTGCAGTTGTCTATTTCTAAGCCGTGCAAAGCGACAGCAAATTTTTTCAAATGCCAATTTTTTAAAAAGCTTCCACCTTTTTCCTCTAAAAATATCTTAATCTTATTCAAGAAGCACAAAAATCATCAATTGCAAATGCAAACACTGAAATTAAGCACATCACATCATCACATCATCAGCCTATGATAGTCCACTGCTGGACGTAGGCCTCTCCTATTAACTATGCATATAGACGCATTAGGAGGTAAATGCCCATAATCGCCACGCTGGGCAAGCGGATTGGCGATCGCAGTAATGTGCCCACTATGACGACGCTGCTGCCCGTCATCAATCAAATCAAAGAATGGTCAGTGACACTTCAATCCCTTAGTCGACTCTTACGACACCCGCAGGAGGAGTTGGGGGTGGTGACAAATGTATTCTTACTGCCGTCACCACACGGCTGAAATTAATAGAATCAGTTAATAGACAGTCATTAAACCTCATATGGTGGCCTAACGTAAATAATGAAAAACATCCATCATCATCAGCAGCCTATCGCAGTCTACTGCTGGACATAGGCCTCCCCAATTTCACGCCACCGTTTTCGATCTTTGGCAGCTCGCATCCAGCTCCTGCCAGCCATCCTGCGCAAATCGTCGCTGCACCTTGCCTGAGGGCGTCCTACACTACGCTTGCCGAGAAGCGATCTGCACTCAAGAACTCGTTTAGCCAGTCGGTTCTACGGATAATAAGGCCAGCCCACTGCCACTTCAGCTTGCTAACACGGTGGGCTAAGTCGATCACTTTGGTTCTTTGCCGGATAACCTCATTTCTGATTCGATCCCGCAAAGTGACGCCGAGCATTGCCCTTTCCATAGCTCGTTGAGCGACCTTGAACTTGTGGACCAGCCGTACCGTCAGTGTCCACGTTTCGGCTCCGTACGTCATGACGGGTAGGAAGCACTGATTGAAGACTTTTGTCTTCAGACACTGTGGGGTCGACGATGCGAAGAATATAATATAATGAAAAAACACACAGCTAGTAATACCTAGGATTATAAGCCAAAAAGCGGTTCAATAAGACCTACGTTACGACTTACAAGCAAGTGTGTTGAAAAAAGCATTACAGTTGGGAATCAGTAGACGTGAAATCTAGAGAATACGGAATCTGTAGACATAGGAATCAATCAGTAATATTGAAAATCTGTAGACATGGGCAACCGTAATGTTGGAATATTAAAGTATTGGGATTCTGTAGGTTTGTAAATCTGTAGTATTGGGAATGTGTAGACTTGGAATTCTGTAAAATAAATCTATACAATTGGAAAGAATTCTGCCCAAGTAGTGTATTTTTTTCGTAAGTGCGTATTAATATCTGAAAATCTGCAATCCAGAAATGCAGCGCATACAATCTTTTGGGTCAGAGGGAACCGCTTGTCGATATTCGCAAGCATATTGTTGTTTAATGTCAATATGATCAGCGTGGCGCGTAATTTAAATGATTTTATTCCGTAAATTTTTTGTCGCGGCGTGGGTTTTTGAAAACCTCGGCGGCGGCGGCGGCGTGGGTCCCGCGGCGCGGCGCCGCCGCGCCGGCGTGGCGCACACCTCTAGATATGATGAAATTAAATTATAACGGAATTATTAAATTTTATCTTTATATTGTTAGACATTAACTTAAATTAGCATAGATAAAGAATAAGCAATAAGTTCCAGAATTAAAAAAAACCGGCCAAGTGCGAGTCGGGCTCGCGCGTGAAGGGTTCCGTACCATTATCAATTTATAATTTAAAAAATACAGTTAAATCAACCTACCTCAAAAACTATAGGAGATAATTTAATCAAACTAAAAATCGTTGATAGAGTTTATTAATGTGCATAACATATATTTTTTTTAGAATCTTATATCGCGTAGTTTAAAAAATAGAGGGGGGGAACACATTTTTCAGACTTTGAGAGCTGATATCTCAAAACGATTTGCTTAAATAAAAATGAGATTTATAAACCTTCATATCATTTTCAAAGACCTTTCTATTAATACTCCACACGCTTCTATACAAGTAAAATAAATTTTCTATCCCTCAGTTACATGTATGGAGGGCCCCCACCTCAATGGTTTTTTTTTACAAATTAGTATCATAATCCTGTAGCGGTTCAGACAACACATATACTTACCAAATTTCGTTACTGTAGCATTTATAGTTTCCGAGTAAATCGGCTGTGACAGACGGACAGACGGACATGACGAATCTATAAGGGTTCCGTTTTTGCCATTTTGGCTACGGAACCCTAAAAAGAATACATCATAAATCACTTACCGTTAACGTTATTGTTGAACTCCACATAAATACTACGTATACACCCGTGAGTCATCCAAAACAAAAGATAAGACGATCATTTTTTATCTTCATTGGCTTTATATCACTATAGAGACGCGAATTGACATTATTGTAAAAAGTCTGAACTCGGTCGAAAACTAATTTTAAAGCGGTCATAACGGAACCGTTTTAATTTTCGGTTTTTTCACTATTTGATTGGTTTCCCTACCTCCAATGCAATGATGTCATTGCTACGAGTATTATTTTTACACAACTGTATCGGAGCGGCGACGGCACTCGAAAATATCAAACAATATCAACGGCCGCGGCCGCTAACTGATGGTGAATGTACCATTCATGGCTGTAAGAACCGTACAAAAAACTATATACACAATAAATAAATAGCAGAGAACATAATCACATAACTAATCATAATTATTTAAAGGATATGCTTTTAATTATTTTTGTAATCCAGAATTGTTTTCAAAAATAAATAAATTGCAAAATTAGGTATATAATTGTTTCAGTTTCAATTGTGTTTAGAAGCTCGATGCCTTATTGTCATTCCATCTTGGTGACCGGCAATGTAGGTATGTCTCATGTTTGTATACATATATCGGGTCATTACCTATGAAATTCGTTTTTTTTGGTCATAGAGTTTAATTGGTCCCTAATTAAATAAATATCTAAAGAGTAACCTAAATATATTTTTTGTTTTTAACAGTGCACTATGTAACAAAGGTTTTTTCACTGTAATAATTGTATTTTTTCCTAAAGCGATATTCTAAAATAAGCTTTGAAAACCACTCTTGCCATATGCTGCCGGTTCATATGTTTGACATAGGTATAAATGTGTTATAGTACCTTGTTTTATGAAATACAAAACATACCTTAGAAGTGTCTAATATTATTTTTGACGTGAAAAAAATATACACAAAATTTATCGTATGGAAAATAAACTTATCACAAAATTCTCCATACTAAATGCCAATTGTCATAATGACTTAATATGTATTGTATAGTCAGTATGGAATACATTATTTTGCATATATGCCAGATAATGATCGTACGAATTTTTGTACGAAAGCTCTAACTGTATGAAAGTTATTACCCACTCTCCGATATGTTTGGTTACTAGGACGGCGGACTTTGATTTAGCTCTACAATTATCATACCTTACTTTTTTGATGGCATCTTGATTCAATGCATTTACCGGAAAAAATCCTGCCCATCTGCAGAGACGCATGGGGTATTGCATGTATAAGTGCATCACACACGCTTTGTTTTCTAATACTTGTGGTATCATCATATTTTCAGGAATGATGACAGAGAGTTAATGATCAAATTTTATTGCTCCTAATAGCAGTGAAACTCCTGGTTAGCAATTTAATTTATAATGATATTTTTGTCAGTTCTGATATACGAGCTCAATGTTGTTGAGACACGTATTTCCAACGTGTTGATTCAACAAACTTAAAATATTATTTTAATGGCACTTCAATTCGAGGGCACCATTTATTTATTATGTATTAGGTATGTTCGTGATTCGTGAAAACATGCTAGTAGATAAAGGGGTGCTCTTGTAAAAATAAGAGGTGTTAGGTATGGTTTCATACAGGGTGACCAAAAAATAAGTGCATTTCCGCTGCCAGTGATATTTTACTTAGGAAGCGCACTACGCCCCTTAGCTCATTTTCTTAGAAAATAGTTTATTTGTCAGAAGTAGCAGGTACTTCTAATTTAATATTAAAATACATTAACAGCTGTTTCGGTTCCCATTGAGAACGACGTGAAAAAAAATGCATTGAAAACCCGCTCCAATAAATTGTAGCAAGTTCCAGCTTCATATTGCAGCGTATTAGTATAACTATACATTTATTCGTTTTTAAATAAACTACAAGTACAAAATTGTATTTAAAAAGTATAACTAAACTAAAACTACATAAAATCTAAAATAAAACGAAATAAAATCTAAAATAAATCTAAAACAGGCCCCTGCGGCATAGTAGGGGAGACCGGGGCAAAACGAAGCTCGGGGCAGAACGGGAAATGTACTTGTGTGCGTAACTGGTGCGCGCAATAGAGCGCGACACAGCGCCATTCGCGACAACTTTAGTCACCTCACACGAGTCAAAGCGGCGGGTGCGTGTCACTACCTGTTTTGGTCGAGCAGCAAGAAAAAACAGATTTTTGGTGATTTGCTAAGAAGTTCTTTGGTTTTGCTCGATGGGCATAAAGGTAAATATCAGTGCTATAGTTATTCCTTACTATATACATGTTGCATCAGTGTAAAACTAACGAATTTAGGTTGCTTTTACGAACAATTATTTCGCAGGTTAGAACTGTTGATATTTTTGTAAAATCTGTCCGTTGGGGCAAAATGGTCGGGTAAAATGGGATACTATCCCGTTTTGCCCCATATGTGTAAATAGTACATTGATAATTTCTGTTTTATATTTGTTTGCAGTTAAAATGGTACGAAATTATAAGCGTAAGACAGAATGTCAAACATGGGAAGAGGACGATATGAGAAAAGCAGTAAGAGCAGTGCTTTCAGAGATAATGGGTTTCTTCGAGCTTCAGCTGCATATAACGTGCCCAAGTTAACCTTAGAACGACGGGTGGGAAAGGCTCGATGTGCTGATAATTCTGATGATGAAGAGGCACACATTTGTGAAGGTTGCCAACCCGATTAAAGGTGTACTCGTTTTGCCCCATAGCGTTTCCCATTTTGCCCCAACGATGGGGCAAAACGGGATATTCGACACGTAACAAACAGTTCCTAATTGCAAAAAAAATAAGTGATTTAGTGCCATAAAAGATAAAATATATCCTTGCTAGAACTATAAGTGTTGCTTTTATTGTAAGAGATTTTTAATAAACATTATAATTTTCATAATCAGTCGATTTTTCTCTTAACTATCCCGTTTTGCCCCGGTCTCCCCTACCCAGGACGCTGGCAGCATTTTCTCGCTGGATTGCCAAGCTAATGCGTTGAGCGAGGAAGCTGCCAGCTCTTGGGTCTCCCGTGGCGTCTCTGAGTCTCTTCGATAGGTCTTTGAAGAGACTCAGAACGCTAGGACCCCACGGACCAAAGGTCTCGACGCCGAAAGGAACGAAATTATATTCGGCGCCGAGACCACTGTATTTTCCCACCTTGGATTTTGCGGCCGCCTCTGCTGCTGCCGCCGCCCTCGCAGAGGTTCGGTGGAGATGAGATGGGGCTAGTGTGTCTACGCAGGTTGCATCCCACACCAGCACCCGTCCCATACTCCACGGAACCAGAGACATACCATCAGGTCTCTTGCCGTCAGTTCTGGATATATGCCGGTCGGCTCTAAGAGAGCCGGAACACCAACTGACGCAAGAGACCGTCGGATTATGTCATTGAGGGCAGTATGCCTTGAGAAGCGGCCCGCACATAGTCGGCAGGAAAGTCCGTGGTGTCCAAGACGGTCAACGTCGATTCCACAGGGGCAACTATACATACAGGGCCTTATTTAGATTTTTTATTTATTATTTTTTTTAGGATTTTGTTAGTGTTTTTAGTAGTGCTATTATATAAGTTTTATTTATACGTTTTTGGTTTATATAATATTCATTTTGTGATTCAGTTACAGCTTGTAATTTAATATTTCGTTTCTTTCAGTAAGAAGTTGTTAGTATTAAATATTTTTAATCTGAATGTTTTGACATTTGTGACATACTCAGAGCACTGTTAATTGGTTGCATGATATTTGGTTGTAGTGAACCGGACGAGGCTTTATTTCTCGATAGAAATGGTATAAGTTATTGCAATAATTGTAGCTTTTAGATAGAGTGTTTTAGGGTTCCATAGCCAAAATGGCAAAACCGGAACCCATAATTATATAGTTTCGCCATGTCCGTCTGTCCGTCTGTCCGCAGTACCTATAGCTCAGAGGCCGTTAATGCTAGAAATCTGTAATTTGGTACAGGTTATATTAATTATGCCAACAAAGTGGTACAATAAAAACTATTAACAAAAAAAAATCAAATGTTTGTTGCGATTATTTTGTCGTGTTTTCTGTTATAACTTTCATGTAAATTGTGAATTTTAAGTAATTAAAAATAATAAAATAAAAAGGTTATAATTTGGAGTAGTACCTATGTAAGTAGTAATTACCTAGCAACTAATGTTTGTAAAAGTACTCTCTGCTATCTTATGCGCACTCGCTTACAGCTCGCGCGCACAATACCGCCTCGAGTGTAATGATCAATGGACATGAGTTTCATTCAAACGACGTTTTTCAACACACTTGCTAGGAATAACTGACTTTTAGTAACACTTTTACAAACATTAGGTAATTACTACTTACATAGGTACTTCTGCAAATTATAACCGTTTTATTTTATTATTTTTAATTATTTAAAATTTACAATTTACATGAAAGTAATAACAGAAAACACGACAAAATCGCAACAAACATTTGAAATTCACTCCACTCCGAATAACAAATAAAATAGTAACTTTAATACGGCGCACGCATGTTTAAGGAATTTTTAAAAGCGCGCTAATTTCCAAGGCAGCAAACCTATCGACAAACAGCCAATATAAAAAAAATCTGCGATACATTAACAATTATCATAAAATAAAAATACGATTACTTTTATTACATTTAAAATAATTATTTAAAAAATTGGCATTATTTGAATATTTTACGAAAATTTGTAGTAGTTTGAAATAATATTCTGGATTCCGCTATTTCTGGCAAAACACAACTCTTTGGTCAATTTAAAAGATAAACATTACTTGACTAAATTCGAATGCTACATCTACGTGGCATCTATAATCCTTGCAAATATTTGCAAACATACTTGGTCGAGTGATGTTATTACCGCACTAGGGCGATAACGTAATGATAAAGCACGCGTGTTTAATATCTTAGATTATGAACCTAAAATCGGTTCAATAGGTACTATGTTACGGGCAAGTGTGTTGAAAAATGAATTAACTCAATGACATGTGTGCGTTTGTGACGCTAGTCGTAATCCTGATATTGAATTACACTATTATTATTACAACACAATATCGGTGTTGATAATTGAAGATATTTATATAAGGTAAGCTTGCATACAGCTTGAGGTACATTACATGCAAAACGTTATGTACGTACCGCGCTTTCCACGCATTAACACTGACTCAGTGCTTGATAATGGAAACCTATTAGGCCTATTGGGCTAGGCTCTCCGAAACATGTCACGCGTAGTGACACGTGAGTTTAACCATTTTATCATATTTATAGGTGTTATGTCTCACGAATGTTTAAATTAATTATTGATCAGAATTACGTTAATTAGGTACTTCACATCAAAAAATAGTGGTCGTGATGATTGGAAGTTGCATTTCTGGATTTAATAACGGTAATGCGGGTGAGGTCAGGTGTAATTGTGGCTATAGTTCGTGACAACAAAATAACACGTCCTAAAGATCGATATGTTACAAGGTTTCACGTGAAAACATGATTGCCGAGTAATACTGCTTTAACGCAAAGAGCTGTTTGCGACAGTGCAGAGGTTGACTTTAACTCATATCGACGCCGTACATATCAGTAAATTAATACACAAACATTTGAGAATTTTTGTGAAATGGGGAAAAACAAGCAGTCAGCAAAAATGTTTTATGTCTCGGAAGCTAAATTAAACAACGATACACCTGAAACTAATTTAAAGCGTTGCAAGTATCTGTGAGATAGTTCAATTGTACTAGACTTAAATGTCGTATATTATAATTAAAATTTTGCAGGTCATCTAAAATTACAACCCGAAATATTCATGACTCCGTTGGTAACAACGGCTTGCAATGCTCACCAGGCTACCTTTCAAGAAGCTATGAGGCTTACGATTATCACAGGACAATTTTTTGGTTTAATGCCAGTGACTGCAATTTCCGAAATAGACACTTCCAAATTAAGGTGGGTATGGTAATACAATTACGATTAAGGTCCCGGTAAAAACGGCACCGTTTTTTAGAAAAATATACTTTTATCTTATCGCAAATGATGATGTAGCTAATTAATAATTCTCTTAACTGAACTCACTAACTACTAACTTATAGTTATTCGAGTTTGGTTAAACAGGCCCTAAATTAACAATATTTTTATCTATTTTTTAGAAGTGAGGAGTGTCTTTTCAAAAGGGCTTATTTCCACTTTCAACTTTTTTTTAATTATGAATGTAATTTTGCTAAAAGTAGAGAAACACATGTATATTTTGAATTTCAAGTTCTAATAAGCCTCTTATTCTGCCGTGCTAACTAAAATGGACGCATCCCCCATAGTACAACTATGAGAGATGCGCGTCTTTTTGAGTTAGCACGGCAGTATTGTCCTCCATAATGTTAAAATATCAAAGTCCGTATCAAAAGGGCCTATTTCTCCCTTATACTAAGTAAATGGTACGAGCTTTTAGAAGTGTATGATAACTTAATATTAAGTACTTTTTGTAGAACCAGCCAGAACAAAACGGCTTTATTCTAAATGTTTCGCATAAAAAGGGCTTAATTCTGAAAATTTATGGTATATTAACTTAATAATTAAGTTGATAAGGCAATATATTTAGTGGCGTAACATTTATATCAACTCACTTCAGTACTATACTATCGAAATGAAAACCGTGGATTTATGTTATTCTCAATTTCCCAAAAAAAGTTACAACTGGAAATAAGCCCTTTTGAAAAGACACTTCTTAAAAGAATCATTACTTCACAACGTATTATCCACCGAATGCCATGAAAGCGTGTCCGTAAGGAAGGCATAAGAAATGTCTGAAAAACATTAATATTACTTACATTGTGCATCTAGGGAGGTAAGTACGGTATTGCTAACGAGAGTGTTAGAAGCCCGACGCCGTAATGACTCCAGTTAGTATTCCGCTTACCGACCATGATGACCGTGACATTGTATGTTTTTCATCTCATCACACTTGCGCACTGAAAAAAATAGTGACCACAGTGACTTAGGTTGGCTATATTACGAGGAAACTTTGATATACGTAACAAATCCTTGCTATCAAATTTACAAAACTAAAAAGGTTGAAGTCGATACCAAATCAAAAAAGAACATTGTACATTATACCAAACAACTGGTGAAATCAACAAAAAACTGGTTTAATCAACCAAATTAATTTAGTAGACTGCCACCATAAAAAGTTTGGTAAATTAAAACAAAATTGTTATAGGACCCAATCAACCTTAATTTCCGGTTAGAATTACGCAAGATCTGATAAATCCAACTTAGCATTTTTTTCAGTACGAGCAAAAAAGTAAGTTTTAAGATATTTGATAGAAAAGTGGTATGCCGCAGGGAATTTCACTTTTCTATTACTCCCGCGATGCATGCAAGCAATGGTGCGCTTAGAAAGCTAGTGTGATGAAAATTTTATTATTGGTGACTGAGGTACAGTTTAGGAATAGTTTATTGATATAATATTTGTTCCAGAACAAAGTTTTCACACGCTTGGGTGAAACACGGCAGTAATGGGCGCAATTAATTATTTTTTGTAATTTAATTACAAATTGCATAATTATTCATTTTATTGAATGTAATTAAAATTTCATGTTATTGAAATTACTTTGTAATTCGTAATTGTAATTACATTTATTTGTAATTAAATTACTAATTTACTTAAAGTCAACTTTTTTATAAACAATGAGAAGCATACGTGTTTACTTGGTCTGATTGCAATGATGCAATAATCAAAACAATAAATGTGTGTACTTATTTGAATGGACTCAAATTTGGCACACAGATAGTATATTTCCAGAGTATAAAGTACCTAAAATACTTTCGCCGAACATTCACTTTATTATAAAATGAGTGATCAAAAATATTCTATAAAACAAAAGCAATTTGTAATTTAATAAGTAATTAATTGCAAAATGTAATTAATAAAACAATTAATAAGTACATTTTGTAATTTTGTAATTATAATTATAATTATTTTTCCCTGTAATTGTAATTTGTAATTGCAATTACTTTTAGCAATTGTAATTATTAATTCAATTACGTTTTGCCCAACACTGATACACGGCTATGCGTGCCAAGCTGACGTTAGAACGGCGTGTCTATTTAACACGTTCGACCTTCGACCCCGGTACTGTTTCACTAAATCCTAATACTACACCGATCGAAATTTTCTTATTAGAACTCCTATGCCAGTGACACGCATGTGCGACCGAAATGATTGTACTCCTATGCCGGCGACACAACACTTGTATCAAAAATGTTCGTATTTCGATGCGACTGGCACAGGAGTAAGAACTTGATTTATGCTAGTGGCACTAGAGTAGGTACGGTAATTTTGATCACGTATGTGTGTCACTGGCATAGGGGTGGAAAGTGTTAATGTTTAATTGCTTGAGGTACAGTTCGCCATAGGTACCGTTTAGTAGAGTTTAGGTACAGTTACTTGAAGCAAATTTTGTGACTATTCAGACAGACATCTTTCACGCCATCCTGACGGAACACGAAACGAAAACTCCAACAAACAAATTATTTTTCATACGTTGTTAAAGCTATAAAAAAATTAAGAGTATAAAAATTGCTCTTGTTTTATCTAAAAATATGATACTTTAATGAACATTTTACTATATAATTTAATGCTCGTTAGAAATAGTGGCTATTGCTTTATGTATAATTGGCATTGTCCATTTATTTTTACACCCCATTTTAATTATTTATCTTGAAAAAATAGGTAGAGCATTTCCAGTTATCAATTTCCATATTTTATCATATAGAAGCTCTGATTTTCTTTATTATTAAAATAATAAAACCTGATACGACATTCCATAAGTTAATTGTAGCGGCAGGTGGCTTACCATGGTCACGCGTTTACCGTTTATCGTACTACTCGTCACTTTCGCGCTTGCATACTTTTAAGTCCTGACGGCAACAACGACAAACGATTAAACACGGTACCATCATAAGCCTACTGAATCAAACGAATACCCAAAAACCGATACATATTAGAAAATAAAACTGTCACTAATATGCCTGGCGTGTCGGCTTGTTTACTTACTATTATAATAATTATTAAACATATTGTTAATTGAAGAATTTGCATAAAGGTGCGATTAAACTAAAAGAGCATTCGCTGTTCTAACCTCCCACTCGTGATTGGTTGATTTCGTAGAACGGGCGCTAGAACAGCGAAGTTCTTTTGGGTTAAACGCACCTTAACGTATTGTATATTTACATTCTAGGGCTCAGTTATTCATGATTACATATTGTGGGGTCGGAATCTACATAATCTAATTTATTCAAAATTTTCCATAATTATTTCTAACAAAAACAATTAATTATAAATTACTCGCGGACAGAGTGACCGATTTTATTAGTATATATATAACTGCATAGCCCTATGTTCCGCTGCATGCAGCGCTTAAAGCGGGATCGGTCTAACGGTCGGCCCGCCGTGCATGCAGCGCTGCAGCGATGATTTTCCCCAGCGCTCGCCTGCAACTGACACTTACCGTCGCAAGACGCATGCGCTAAATATTTTTGGTTACTAACGTCTTGTCATGCTTGAAAATTTGTAAAATCTAATTCGTTTAATGTTAATTATTTTCTGTCTTTCGCTCCTACTCCTTCTATAACGTTTTATGTAAATAGTGCTAAATTTCCTTGTGTAACTGGATAAATAAATATATGGTGTACAACATAGCCGCTGTTGATTTTACTCCGGCACCCGTTACGTCACCCAGCATCCAGGTACATTTCATCTGCACCCTTTTTACATCTACAATATATTACTTACAACAAATTTTTCGCAATAAAATTACATAAGTACCTACGTAAAATCAAAACATTCTCGCAAACCTGCACAAAACTTACGAATTTTAACAATTATATTAGTTAGACACTATTGTGTACTAGACGTGCCCGCAGCTCCGCTCGCGTAACTGAAATAAATACGACTCATCTGCCATTATTAACCTTCAGCATTAAACCCTGCCAGGTTTCAAAATTGTGGTACTTCTTATTTGTAACATTTTTTACCTACCTTTGTAACTTAGTTTGCAAATGAATAATGACTGATATTGAAAAATAAATGATGGTATTTTTATTCATCCACAGTATATTTATTTAAAACTTTACATTATTAATGCCATAATGATTACTTTTAATGGAAAATTAACGATCATGAACGTTTGTGCGACTCAACCATTAATACACTCACGTGCTTTATTAAGCCGTAGCTACATGTCATCGTTCTTATTTTACATAGTAAAGTACAACTGGAAATCCGAAGCACGTGAGTGGATATTGAGCTATAGTCTGATATTTAATTAATCATAAGTTGAAAGCATTTGAGTAAATTTGGATTGACAGACACAGCTTTTCCCTTTCTTTTATTTTTGTTTATCGATCTGAGAGACCGTGGCATCGTGTTATTAAGGCACTATTAATTAAACAAACTTTTCGCACATCAGGATCTTCTACCCGGTCCCCGAGGCTGGGCCGGCTTCATGCTGCTTTGTCTGTAATAATTACAATTACTACTATGAATTGAAAGTGGGAGCGCTCCCGAAGGATCTATGTGAAATTAACAAAAAACGTAAGAAATTTAAAAACTAAAATTTGTAGACGTAATGAAGCCAACCGAAATACCTGAACTCGATGATCAACGCAGGTATCTGGCGGCCGCCGGTTCTCTCCTTCTCCTTGCTGTAGTGGTGCACAAAGTTTCATTCTCTTTATATTATTTTATTTTTGCGGGATTCAAATTTTAGATATATTTTTTATTTGACAACCAACGTTCAAGTCACATTATGTCCTTCTTTCAATTTTGTATTCGGCTGGCGAAAAGGTCGGATGACATGAACAATGAGGTTTAATGTGATTAAAGGGAGAGCGGATGCGTGAATGTGAATGATGATGATCATGAACGAAAAGATTAATCATAATTATTGATATACAAGTAGGTATATCACTGATTAGGCAGTGGGTATAGCCGCACGACAGGACGGACTAAACTCCCTTTATTGGTCTTCACAGTTACTACGCGGGTCGAACCGTCCTTCGCAGGATGTACTGCCTCTACAACGCCTAAGGGCCATGAGAATGGCGGGATATTATCTACCTTGATAGTGACAACGGTCCCAACAACGATGGGAACTGATGGCGTCGTCCATTTGGCCCGATACTCAGTATGCCATCTCTTCCAGAAAGACTGCACTATCCTATCCAGAAGGGTATGTCGATCGAGTAAATTACTCCATTCACCGAAGGGAGCAGATACAGATGACAGTGGAGCAGCGTTGAGAAAATGAGCCGGGGTGAGAGCCGACGGCTCAGCGGGATTACTGCTTAGGGCTGTCAATGGTCGCGAGTTAACGAGTGCCTCAATTTGCGTAAGAGTCGTAAGAAGCTCCTCGTAAGACAATACTTGCTTACCGATCGCCTTGAAAAGGTGATTCTTTACTATTTTAACCATGCTTTCCCATGCACCTCCAAAGTGTGGAGAAGCGGGAGGGATAAATTTCCAGTCGATGCGATTTTCTGAGAGCTCTACTTCCATGTGTGGGCGAAGTTCGTCCAGAAATTTGTAGAGATCTCGCATGTATGATCTGGCGCCAGTAAAATTGGTTCCGTGGTCCGAATACATGCAATGGACTGGACCACGTCGCGCCAAAAAACGCCTTAAGGCAGCTAAGAAATCAGCAGTACTCAATTCTGTCGCTAACTCTATATAAGGGCAGCGCGTCGTGAGACATGTAAAAATACATAATTACAAGCCTTGCGGCTTCTTACTCCCCTGCTACGAGTAGGCGTGTACTGTGTAGGACCCGCGTAATCACAACCCGTGTGTGTGAATGGTTTATCAACTTGATTCACACGACAACTCGGCAAATCCGCCATGAGTGGGGAAGATGACTGTGGCTTCGCTCTGAAACATGTGTTGCATTTGGAAACACGTTCGCGAATGACACGGCGAGCTCAAAATATCCAATGATGAAGTCTTAGTAAAGACATCAAAGTCTCAGGACCAGCATGCAAACTACATGATCACGTCTAGGAAGTACAATCGGATATTTTTGCGAATATTTTAAGTCGGCATTTTACCTCGTGTGTTCATAAGTTTTGAGACGAGAAAAAAACTGACACTATAAAAAAACTGAAACAATTTATTGTAATATGTCAAACATAGGACTATCGATATACAATAAATAATTCATAAATAAAATTTTTTTTTTGTCACCACCCCAACTCCTCCTGCGGGTGTCGTAAGAGTCGACTAAGGGATTGAAGTGTCACTGACCACTATTTGATAAAAGTTTGATGATGGGCAGCAGCGTCACCATATTAGACACATTACTGCGATCGCCAATCCGCTTGCCCAGCGTGGCGATTATGGGCATTTACCTCCTAATGAATAGACAAAAAAGGCCGCGGCCCCGAGGTTCCGGCGACCCCCGGTGCCCTGGTTATGGTAGCGGCCAGGGTGCTAGCGGGGTCAGGGGTGCTAAGAATCTCCGGCAAAGATCCGGCTACCACCACCGACGACCCCTGGCCCTGGCAACTTATAACACACGTACACTGCAGACCGACGAAAAGTTACTGGAACTGGAAGAAGGATTGAGCAGGTTGCGTTGGGACATTGTGGGACTATCAGAAGTCCGAAGAGAGGGCGAGGACACGATAATCCTAAAGTCCGGCAACTTGCTCTATTTCCGGGAGGGCGACCAACAGTCCCAGGGAGGTGTCGGGTTCATCGTCCACAAGTCCCTCGTAAACAACGTGGTGAAGATCGAGAGTGTGTCGGCTAGGGTGGCGTACCTTATACTCAGAGTATCTGAGAGATACTCGCTGAAGGTCATACAGGTGTACGCGCCGACTTCGACACACTCCGACGACGAGGTGGAGGCTATGTATGATGATATCTCAAAAGCCATGCATAGCTCCAGAACCTACTTCACTGTTGTTATGGGGGACTTCAACGCGAAACTGGGCAAGAGAGATGGTGACGAGCTGAGGGTGGGGCAATTTGGGGTTGGACGTCGGAACCACCGGGGCCATCTGCTGGCTGGTTTCTTGGAGAAGGAGGGACTCTACATGATGAACTCCTTTTTTAAGAAACGCGAGCACAGGAAATAGACTTGGATGAGTCCCGACGGTGCAACTAAAAACGAGATCGACTTCATCATGTCGACGAAGAGACATATATTCAACGATGTTTCTGTGATCAGTACGGTTAAAACCAGAAGCGATCACCGCTTGGTAAGAGGCACGTTGAATATATGTCCTAAGCTAGAACGCTCGCGACTGATGAAGTCTACGCTCCGTCCTGCACTCCATCTTCGAAACCCCGAGAGCTTTCAGCTGGAACTCCAAAACCGTTTCGATTGCCTAGGCGATGATGTGGACGTATTCAACGACGGGTTTGTGGAAGCTGTCCATAGCGCTGGGTCTAAGTTTTTTAAGGCCCAACGGACAAATAAGACCAGAAAGCTCTCAGACTCCACTCAGGAACTAATGGAAAAAAGGAGTGAACTGGTTCTACAATCCTCAGTTAATGCGACTTTATACCGGCAGCTCAACAGACGGATCTCTAAGTCCCTCAAACGCGATATGCGCCAATTCCGTACCAAGTGTATAGAAGAAGCCATCGAGCGGAACAAGGGCTCTAAAGTTTTTGCAAGGGATCTGTCTGTTGGGCAAAGCCAGCTCGCCAAATTAAAGACTGAGGATGGTAGAGTCACATCCAAATCTGCATCCAATGAGCTGCTGACTGAGATAGAGGGTTTTTATGGACAGCTGTACACGTCAACTAGCAGACCCGAAGTTGATCTAGCGGAAGACCTCAGAGCTAGACTGACCCGACACTACACAGAAGACATCCCGGACATCAGCCTGTGCGAGATTAGAATGGCTCTTGAACAGCTCAAAAATAACAAGGCACCTGGGGAGGACGGAATTACAGCTGAGCTTCTGCAGGCGGGTGGTAAACCGGTCCTTATGGCCGTTCAGAAGTTGTTCAATTCCGTCTTACTGGAAGGGAGAACGCCAAAGGCATGGAACAGAGGTGTGGTGGTACTGTTCTTCAAAAAAGGCGACAACGCTTTATTGAAGAACTACCGACCCATATCACTTCTGAGCCATGTCTATAAGCTGTTTTCAAGAGTCATTACGAATCGTCTTGCACGCAGGCTTGATGACTTCCAGCCTCCCGAACAAGCCGGTTTCCGAAGAGGCTTTAGTACCGTAGACCACATCCATAAGCTTCGCCAGGTTATACAGAAGACCGAAGAATATAACCTGCCCCTCTGTTTAGCGTTTGTAGACTACGAGAAAGCCTTCGATTCGATCGAAACCTGGGCAGTACTACAGTCTCTCCAACGGTGCCAAGTCGACTACCGCTATATCGAGGTGTTGAAGAGTTGGAACGAGAGCGCCACAATGTCAGTCCGACTCCAAGACCAGAGCTCGAAGCCTATTCTGCTGCAGCGGGGAGTTAGGCAGGGAGATGTCATCTCCCCTAAGCTGTTTACCGCTGCACTGGAGGATGTCTTTAAGACGCTGGACTGGAAAAGGCTGGGTATCAACATAAACGGCGAGTACTTTACTCACCTTCGATTCGCTGACGATATAGTAGTCTTGGCTGAAACCATGGAGGACTTAAGTACTATGCTCGTTGAGCTCAGTAAAGCCTCCGAGCGAGTTGGTCTTAAGATGAACATGGATAAGACGAAAATCATGTCAAATTCCCATGTAGCACCAACTCCCGTAATAATCGGAGACTTTACACTCGAAGTTGTAGACGAATATATATACCTAGGACAAACTATCCAGTTAGGTAGGTCCAACTTCGGGAAAGAGGTCAATCGTAGAATCCGACTCGGTCGGGCAGCGTTCGGGAAGCTACGACACATATTTTCGTCCAATATTCCGCAGTGTTTGAAGACGAAAGTCTTTGATCAGTGTGTGTTGCCAGTGATGACATACGGTACTGAAACGTGGCCGCTTACAATGGGCCTCATAAGAAGGCTCAAAGTCACCCAAAGGGCAATGGAGAGGGCTATGCTAGAAGTCTCTCTCCGTGATCGGATTAAAAATGAGACCATCCGCAGCAGAACCAAAGTAACCGAAATAGCTCTCCGAATCGCTAAACTGAAGTGGCAGTGGGCGGGGCACATTGCGCGTAGAACCGATGGCCGTTGGGGCGGGAAGGTTCTTGAGTGGCGGCCACGTACCGGAAGGCGTAGCGTGGGTAGGCCCCCCACAAGGTGGACTGATGACCTGGTGAAGGTCGCAGGAGTCCGCTGGATGCGGGTGGCGCAGGACCGGTCATTGTGGCAATCTTTGGGAGAGGCCTATGTTCAGCAGTGGACGTCTTTCGGCTGATATGAAGATGATGATGATGATGAAATAAAATTTACTCGAAATGACCGCCTCTTTTTTTATACAGGCCTTTAAGCGGGCTGGCCACTCGTCAATAGCGGCACGCACCTTTTCTATGGGGATTCGTTTCGATTCTCTTACTAGCGTGCGTTTTAGGGACTTAAGGTTCGGATGTGTTTTTCGGCATGCTCTTAGCTCCAACTCTGTCCACAAAGCATAATCCAACGGGTTTAAATCGGGGCTTTACGAAGGCCATTCGTCAGTCCTAATAAAGCTGGGTAAATTGTCGTTTAGCCACTTCTGGGTAGATTTCGCTTTATGAGACGGGGCAGAATCGTGTTGGAAAATCCAGTCTTTTCCAGTGAATAAGGTGGTAGATAAGGGTTTTCCAACTTTTTCTAATATGTCATTTTGATAATTTTGTGCCTTGACTTTGATCCCCTGTTGACAGAAATGTAGCTGAGTAACACCTTCATACGAAACGCCCCACCATACCATGACGCTAGCAGGGTGATGGATACGTTGGACGTTTCGCACGTTAGCCGGGATGTCCTTCGAGCTTTTTGCATAGATTTTGTTATTTTGTCTGTAAAATTTTTCTTCAACTGTAAATATTTTATCATCAGTGAATAATTTTTTTTTAGGATCGTGTGTCCTTAGCAGCATCCGACATCGAACACGCCGCATTTTTCGAAGGCGTTCATTTAAATAATGAACTCTTTTCTCCGACTGTAGGCCTTTACTTTAAGATCATATTTCAGAATTCTGTTTACCGATATACGTGAAATATTAGTTTGAAGAGCCATTTTCTTCTGTGTTCGGCACAGATTACGACGGAGTCTTTCCCTGATCAATGTAATATTTTTTGTTGGAGTCCTTACCGATCGCGGACGGCCGGTTCTTGGTCGATCAGCAATTGATTGGGTCTCTTTGTACCTCTTCAAGGTATTATATACAAAATTGCGACTAGCTCCTCTAATACTTTTAATCTGATTGAAAATCTCCATCAGTCTTATTAATAAACAAGGAATAAAGTAGGCATAACTTTAATCCGAGGTGTAACTGAAGATTAGTGAATTTCAATATTAATAAATGCAGAGTAAGCAGGGAGTATACTAATCTGGCTTTACACTCGTAGTAAAAGTTAAACCTAGATACCACCTAGTTTAACGACGGAGTAAGCATAGAGAAGCTGTCGTATTTAAACATTTACTTTTCGATATCTGTTTTTTTTTTCGGCCATCGCATATGACTTATTCGTTGTGCAAAGAAAATGGACCGCGATAATTTTATTGACGATTTAAGGGACTTACACGAGTTAAATGAGGCGGGGGACGTAATGACATTATTGAGGCATGTAAAATTTTATAAAATATGAAAAACTCCGCTGGAAGAACTACGTGAAAATGACTTTAAATCAAAATACAGATTTTTTCGACCTACCGGATCTTTTATCATCGACATGGTAAAAAATTACCTAGCTGATGATTCAAGAGGTGGCTTTATAGCACCACATCTGAAAGTTTGGAGTATGGAAACAACGGTTTCAGTGTTTGCTGAGAGGATTTACCACACAATTGGAAAATACAAAATCATATATTGTCGCATTGGCAGTACTGCACAATATTGTAATCCACAGACACGATCTGGAAGAAGATGAAGCGAATGATGACACCACCGTCCCAGTAACACCAGCAATCATCAACAACAACAATCAATTTTTAAAGTAGTATTTAATTTGCAGTCAAGGCCAAATATGGAATAGTCTAAAGTGTCAAAAGCATGTATACATGGACTTTTCGCCTTAGTAATAATGTCGATAGGTAAATATATATATTCTTGGAACTTTGTGGTGAAAACATATTGGTGACCTTGACTGTACATTATTAATATACCTACTTATTGCCCTATTTTGTAAATAAAAGTATTTTTTATTTTTCAACATATGATTTATTTATAATTAATAATATATATTATAATAGGTATATACAATTATATTAAAAGGTTAACTTAAATCTAATACTTATAGGCCCTTGAATTGAAGAAAATGGTACTCTCTGATTAGCGTCTTATAATTTTAACATAAATTAATACGCAAATTAATCTATATAACTGTTAGCGACACGACGTCACGACCAATGAACGCCTAGGAATAAGATAAATCATGTAAATAAATGATCCTCACGTAATTAAGTTAGATATAAGTGATCAGTAATGTATAAGCAATTTCATGAACGCAAATGTATGAGCCGAACCTTGGAAGTCGCCTATTGGCTGATATTAATCGCCTGAACTTAGCGTATAAGATTTAAAATGTCGCATTTTGTACTATGTATGAACCATTCGATACCTCGCCAGAACTTAATTTACGTAAGAAATGTAACTGTATAACCCGTTAAATATAGGTCAGTTACCTATTCAAATGATACAATGGACCCTTGGGTCAATAACCCAACGCAATGTTTAAAATAAAGATTTTAACCCAAAACATTGCAGGTAGACCGAGAACAATAGAAGATCCGAGCGCCTATTGTTTAGAATGTAAACAACTCCGCATGTGTTTTTGTTGTAAACGTTGGATAACCACGTGTAGTATTTATTTACAAACAATGATTGTAAACATTGCGGCATGGACTAATTAAAATTAGGTAAACGTGATTAGAACTTAGCGAAAGTAGGCTAGTATAAATCGACCAATGTGAAGTCCACCAATCAACGCGCAGCATTTACGGACCAACAGAATTAGTGAACGGAACAGACTGAGATTTCATGAAACAGAAATACGCTGCCTTTTGATTGGTCGACATGTTTTTATGATTGGCTGAAAATCACAGCCAGTGATGTATATATACGCGACGCGTTTTCTATGGAGCAGTGTCAAGCTGACCTCTACCAAGAGAGGAACAATAAAAAGAAGAACAATGGAACCTGCCTATTAATCGGAAAAAGCCCTCCTGCCGCTCCAGCCCTCCTCATCAGTAGATCCGGCCTACGTGTATCCGAGCTCTGCCAACTGAGTTGTCGGCAGGCAATGCTGGGTACGCTGTACTCAACATTTTTGGTCCTTCGAGCGTCGGATAGCGAACCAGTCCGAACCTCTGCGAGCAACGTCAACCACTTCGGACCGAACTACGGATGGTTGACTCAGCGGATACACGCAGCGACCGATCTACTGAAACTCCGCATCGTGTTCCCGGACCCCTCAGACTGAAGCTGAGACATCGACTGCGTGCACGAACCCGGAACCTTAGCACCGCAGCGATGACGGGAAGAAGAATCACGACGAGATCAATGTCGTCGATTCACGACGATGAAGAACGAAGACGCTTTCTAGCGGCTGGAGCGGAGGCCGCCGAAATGAAGCGAGCCGGAGCCTCGCGCACCGAGGACGAGCGCAGTACTGACGGCAGTGAGGCCGGCGACGCACGTGGGCATATGGAGGGGAGCGAGCCATTAGCCCCGCCCACATCGCAACCGGCCGACGGGGGAACGCTTACACTCGAGCGAGCGCTAGAACATGCGCGCACAGTTAGTCGCCCGGCGCCCACGGCGCTGGACACACGTGCCGCAAGCGCTATAGCGCCAACGAGCGCGCCGTACGACGACTCCGTACGAACTTATACGGAACGGGAACTTCGCGAGGATGATCGGACACGACAAGTATCCTTCGCACCTCGCCGAACAATAGAACCATGGAACAAAGGCATTGAACTTATGCAACAATTACGGGGAAAACAAAGAAGACTTCTAAGCGAAGCGGAAGCATTGAACAAAAAACTCGAAGCGTTGCGGCTGGGGATCGAGGCCGCGGAACCTGAGGCGCTTACGAGGAATTATGAACCAGAGGATTGGGCGTACGAGACACGCGAGCCGGCATCGAAACGTCGAGCACCGAACCTTGAACCACGCTCGATGTTCGAGACTCCGAGAACGAGGAGGCCTGCTGAGCGATCGCCGAGCCCCGAACTAGAGAGGACCCGCGAACGGAAAAGGTCACTCTCGCCTGAACCCGAACGAGCCTATGAACGTGAAAGGCCGTTCACCCCCGAACCGAAGACCTCCGCGAGAAGGAGGCAACAGTACTCGCGTTCGCCGAGTCCGGATGCGAGAACTCCCAGAACGCACATCTCGACACAGGAGAGCATCGCCGCCAGTATGTTCGAGATATTTGAAAAAATGCAGAGGGCTGCGAGACCTGCACCGAAAGAAATATACGAATTACCTGCTTTCTATGGTAATGTCAGCGAGTGGCGCAGTTTTTATAACACATACAACGAGACAGCGACAAGATACAAGTTCACCGAGTACGAGAACGTAGCGAGACTGCGAGTGGCGCTGAAAGGAGAAGCCAAGGCTTGCGTCCAGCACGTCCTGGCTACAGCTACTCGTCCAGACCTCATCATGCGCATATTGAAGAAACAGTACGGAAGGAGCGAAGTACTACTCGACCAAGCACTAGAAGACCTGCGTCGGCTGCCTACCGTCGGGCCGACAGCGCATGACCTAAATAACTTCGCAATCAAGATCGCAAACATAGTATCTACAGTTATGGACATCGACCGCCGTCACTACGCCGATAATCCCATGCTAATAAGGGAAATCACCGACCGCCTGAGCCCCCATCTACGAAGCCGATGGTGTGACTACGCCCGCGCACACCGCTACTCAGACGAAGCTGAAATAATCCAGCTGTCGGACTTCCTGATGTACGAGAGCGAGCAGGAAATGAAATACTCGCACGCCAGAGCCCCTCTAACATCGCGACGGACTGCTACCGCGACATCGAACTCCGTGTCAGCGCAGGCGCGGTATGAGCGCAACACGAACCGACCGGTTGCCCGCCCTGCCCTGTCCCAGTCGCGTTCGTCGCAGCCGTTGTCCTCGAAAGTGGTATACACTACGAACGCCACCACGAAGAACCCGCGCGCAATCTGCTTATATTGCGGAGGAACTCATGGAACGACAGATTGCCGCAAATTAGCTGCCCAACCCGTCGGAGCGAGATGGGACTGGGCGCGACTGAACAGGGTGTGTTTTCGCTGCCTCAACGACAAACATCAGCGCCAGTACTGCCGAGCGAAGAAATGCGACGTACCAGGCTGTCCGCATCCCCACCATCGCTTGCTACACGCGGATAAGCAAGAAATACAGACTGAAGCCGCAGTACATCTCACTACGACCGCGCCGGTGTACTCTATAGGAGAGAGGACAGGCCACGCCCCCACCACGCGCGCGCCGCGCGCCACGCAGGCCGAGATAACACATGCACCGAACGAGCAGGATGAACCAGATACCGCTCGCATATATGTTACCTCGGGGATCGAACCTGCTAATGTGCTACTTAAAGTACTGCCCGTCACCGTGAGCGGCCCGGGCGGAGAAGCACACATCTTCGCGATGTTGGACGACGCCTCGACACTGAGCCTTATCGAGGAGGACATCGCCGAACAGATCGGATTGTCTGGCCCTGTTTCACCGCTATGCGTGCGCGGTATAGGCGATATCGCGCACCGAACGAACACAGCTACCGTTAAGGCGAAGATACGGTCAGCGCGAGGCGGGACAGGCTACGACATCACGCTGCGAACAGTACGCGGAATCGGACTACGCAGCCAGATCATAAACAAAGCCGATATGATCAAGTACGAACATCTCAAGGACCTCGCCGATGAATGCTACACTACGGGAGTACCGCAAATGCTCATCGGAGGCGACCACTGGCAGCTATGCATACCGCACGAGATAAGGATGGCAGGCGAACTCGATCCCGCCGCCATACGCTGCCGCTTGGGATGGTGTTTCTTCGGATTTCGGCCGAAGATAATCAGAACGAACGAACAAGTTGTACTGCATTGTCGCGTTGAACAAGATGAACTCGATGAACAATTAAAGAAACACTGGGCGATAGAAGCTTTGGGAGTTTCGAGCAAAGACAACGTCAAGCCCGCGGATCAACGAGCTGTCGACCTTTTCAATTCGAGCGTCGTGAAACATGAAGATCATTATGAAGTTGGACAGCTGTGGGCTACAGATGACGTCAAACTACCGGCCAGCTACACTACGGCGCATTCGCGGTTATTGAACCTTGAATCGCGAATGAGACGCGACCCGAAGTTCGCCGAAGATTACTGCAAGCAAATAAGAGCTTTAATCGAAAAGGGTTACGCCGTACGTTTGAACGAGCCGCCGGTCAGCGATCTTACCTTTTATCTACCGCATTTTCCTGTAGTTAACCTACAGAAGCAAAAAATGCGTGCTGTCTTCGATGCTGCGGCAAAATGTCAAGGGTTTTGTCTCAACGACTTCATTCTCTGCGGTCCAGACCTTCTTCAGAGCCTGCTGGGAATATTGCTGCGCTTCAGAGAGAATCCATTCGCCGTGACAGCGGACATTCAAGATATGTTCATGCGAATACATCTGAAGCACGAAGATCAAGCCAGCCAGCTATTCCTATGGAGGAATAACGAACGAGACCGCACGCCGCACATCTACAAGTTAACACGAGTGCTGTTCGGATGCGTGAGCAGCCCATGTTTAGCACATCTTGTACGTAACAAGAACGCCGAAGACAACCGAACGAGATACCCCGAGGCAGTCTATGATATCAAGAACAACCACTACATGGACGACTACGTGGCTAGCTATGAGACCGAGGAGGACTTGCATCGAACTGTCAAGCAAGTACGCGAGTCACACGCCGAGGGAGGATTCAACCTGCGAGGCTTCGCTAGCAACAATCGTCAATTGATCGAAGAACTACCGAACGAACTGCGATCAAGCGAACCTACGACGATGCTAGGCGAAAAATCACAGAAGGTGCTAGGCATGGTGTGGGACCCTAGCACAGACACGCTTAGCTTTAACACGAAGCTACTACGCGTGCCAGAAGACATCAAGAACTGCGATCGAGCGCCAACGAAGAGACAAGTCCTATCTACAGTTATGTCTGTTTACGACCCGCTAGGACTCATCGCGCAGTATGTGATCAGCGCTAAGATCTTGCTACAGCGTGTCTGGGCGAAGGGCACGCACTGGGATCAAGAGTTAGAGCGAGAAGACACCGAAGCATTTTTTCAGTGGCTGAAAGCCCTGAAATACATCGCCGAACTAAGAATACCTCGTCAGTACGACTCGCCGAGGGATCCGACACGTCGAACGCTGCACGTTTTCTCCGACGCAAGTACCGAAGCCTACTGCGCCGTGGCCTACTGGCGCACTGAAGTCGGAAATGACGTGCACGTCAGCCTAGCCGCAAGTCGAACGCGAGTCGCACCATTGAAGATTTTATCGGTGCCGAGGATGGAGCTGAGCGCTGCTTTGATCGCCGCGCGCCTCGCTCAAACTATCCTGAAAGAACAGCGCTACACTGCAGATGACATCACATACTGGACGGATTCAAAAACTACGTTGTCATGGCTACGGGATGACGCACGACAATATCGACCGTTTGTCAGTCACCGCATAGCCGAGATCGCCGAACTTACAAACCGACAATCGTGGAGATGGTTGCCGACTAATTTCAACGTGGCGGACGATGGAACGCGCTGTAAACCGAGCCAGCGCATCACCATCGACGATCGGTGGTACCAAGGACCGGCATTTCTGCGGTTACCCGAACGAGATTGGCCACAGAACCCGAACGACGTCACCGCTACTGAAAGAGAGAACTTACCGGAACGCAAGAACATCAAGACCGCTATGACTCATGCTACACGAACAGAACGAGACCCAGCATCAGTAATACCAGACACGGTGTGGGATCCTGGAACGCTGACGACAAGCCCCAGCGAGGATCATCGACCTACCACGCATGTCTCAGTGGACCCGAACAGAAGAACGAGACATAAACATCGTCGCGGACCCGAACGGCCCCCGCAACACGTGGCCAAAGGGAAACGTCGAGGCTACGCACCATGGACCAGACGGCAGAACGCGCCCCGCCAACGTCAAGACCCTGCATGGCGTAATGCGGCGCCCCACCTGCAAAATAGCCGTCGTGGTGCCAGCCGGCGAGACGCAGAGCTGCGCTGCCCCCCAGAGCCCGACGACCGCATCAACGACGACTCCGTGATCGTGTCGCCTACCCATGCAACATGGCGTCTTGCGACGGAGGAGGACTAATGTTAGCGACACGACGTCACGACCAATGAACGCCTAGGAATAAGATAAATCATGTAAATAAATGATCCTCACGTAATTAAGTTAGATATAAGTGATCAGTAATGTATAAGCAATTTCATGAACGCAAATGTATGAGCCGAACCTTGGAAGTCGCCTATTGGCTGATATTAATCGCCTGAACTTAGCGTATAAGATTTAAAATGTCGCATTTTGTACTATGTATGAACCATTCGATACCTCGCCAGAACTTAATTTACGTAAGAAATGTAACTGTATAACCCGTTAAATATAGGTCAGTTACCTATTCAAATGATACAATGGACCCTTGGGTCAATAACCCAACGCAATGTTTAAAATAAAGATTTTAACCCAAAACATTGCAGGTAGACCGAGAACAATAGAAGATCCGAGCGCCTATTGTTTAGAATGTAAACAACTCCGCATGTGTTTTTGTTGTAAACGTTGGATAACCACGTGTAGTATTTATTTACAAACAATGATTGTAAACATTGCGGCATGGACTAATTAAAATTAGGTAAACGTGATTAGAACTTAGCGAAAGTAGGCTAGTATAAATCGACCAATGTGAAGTCCACCAATCAACGCGCAGCATTTACGGACCAACAGAATTAGTGAACGGAACAGACTGAGATTTCATGAAACAGAAATACGCTGCCTTTTGATTGGTCGACATGTTTTTATGATTGGCTGAAAATCACAGCCAGTGATGTATATATACGCGACGCGTTTTCTATGGAGCAGTGTCAAGCTGACCTCTACCAAGAGAGGAACAATAAAAAGAAGAACAATGGAACCTGCCTATTAATCGGAAAAAGCCCTCCTGCCGCTCCAGCCCTCCTCATCAGTAGATCCGGCCTACGTGTATCCGAGCTCTGCCAACTGAGTTGTCGGCAGGCAATGCTGGGTACGCTGTACTCAACAATAACATCATAGTATGTTATTTATACCTACTCAACTAAGGATAGAGAAATTCAGGGGCCTTTTTCATTTCCAAAAGTTCCCTCTGCAATATCACATCGTAACTTCTCCCTGTGATTTTCCATTTTAATGTTGTGGTCTTCAACAGCCATTTCCACTTTAATTTTATGCTCTTCATCAGCCAATTTCATTCTCCTGACATTCTTAAATTCTAGGCCAGTTTTAACTTGTCGCAGTGACAATAGTGTGAACTGAAATTTTAAATTGTTCTTATTACATTGTATATGAATGTCTTGTACATAATATTAACACCGGACAGGGCTTTACACAGTAGTAAAAGTAGACACGAATAAATACTATGTGAGGGTGTTCTTATTAATGTTTCTATAACAATCAAATGGGGTATGGTTCTCCGGCTACTGCATCTGAGAACGAAACTGCAGACAAATCAAAACTACTTGACTTACTTAATATGGACTTGCTCCCATGCGTTCGTTTTTCGTTTATTCGTGTTTGTGTCCACGCTTCTATTTTCAATAATGTGCGTAATCTTTGAGAACGGAGCGAAATAATTGCTGAAATTATAAAAGAGACAAGTAAAAAACAGCCACGGGAAAAAATCATACAGTAACCATCAACGTAAGTAATTTACCCTTTCTTCTTCATCCCAGTTGAATGACCTAATGCGTTTCTGGCTCATTGTTAATATAATAATTAAAATTTTCCACCAAATATCCAACACCAATAATCAAAATTGCCGGTGAAGTTTGTAATGTCAATATAAAAATGTCATCTGTCGTTCATTTCATTCCGTAGTTCACTCTTTTTACTTTTTAATTATGTGGGGTTGCCATAACATTCGTGTTAATCCTGGTGTAAGGAACGTATTGCTACGCCAAGGCTACTCGATGTTTATTAATAACGTTCTTATTACAAAGTTAATCCTTACTTACTCCCGGAGTAGCTAGTCCAGGTGTAACGGTAGATTAGCTTTGGAATAAGCGATTTTTATTAATAAGACTGCATAGGTTTTGCACCGGCTTCATACAATGAAATCACCGTTGACCGTAATTGTTTCTTTCCCGCCATCTCGATAAAGAATGACAAATAATCGAATAAAATATACTTTTTAAAATTAAAAGGTTCCAAATTCAAAATTTGAAACACTGGATGCAAGCTGCGGGCATGTTCTTATTTCAAATTCAACTTTTTAAATTCGTCTCAAAACTTATGAACACACGAGGTACAATCGGCCTCCGACGCGCAATAAACCGTCTTTATCGAAAAACGGTTTTAGCTTCTGTAAGGCAGGTGAACAATGATCCTTGTTCTTAATTTTTTCAATGTCATCACTGAAATGCACTCCTTGTAACGCAAGCATTATTTTGCTCTCGGCGAACTCCAGGTCAGCCCGGGTAAGTGCCGTAGAGCGCGGCTTCGGTTTCATGAAACGAAACACGTATACAATGCGCAATAATCGAGACCACGATGATATTCGCTGTGCAAGTGAACAGAGCGTGGACTCTTCTGCCACTGTAGTTGTGGCGTGTGCAATCGGCTTTTGCTCTGGCATTTCGCTGATGGACTCGTGATCGAGCTCTGCTAACGGCCACTCTGATGGATGTTTGGACGTCCATGCTGGACCCGTGAACCACAATGGATGATCCACCAGTTTAGCACGTGTCAATCCACGAGACAAGCAATCGGCGGGGTTTTCTAAACCAGCTACGTGATGGAAACAACTGGCTGGAACAGCTTCTATAATTTTTACTACACGGTTAGCAACAAACGTTTGCCAGCGGTGCGGCGGTGACTGGATCCAGCAGATTGCGACTTTTGAATCGATGAAGGCATAAACCTTGTTAATTTTATAACGTGGGTCAAAATTATCTTGCACCTTTCGCATGAGTTTTGCCAGAAGAACCGCAGCACACAGTTCAAGCCTAACCACAGAGATCGTCTTAAGTGGCGCAACCTTCGACTTAGAACACACTAATCGGACTGTCTCTTCGTTCCCCTTTAAAACTTGAAGGTATACGACACCTCCATAAGCGCGTTAAGAGGCATCACCGAAGCCTAAAAGGTTGACAGTACAGCCCTGTACTACTCCTAGATGGCGCGGTATTTGGATTTGATTGAGTTTTGGTAACTCAGAGCAAAATCGTTCCCATAATTCCACGATGTGGCTTGGGGGAAATCCTTTCCAATCGCATTTTATCAACCAAAGCTCCTGAATGAGGAGTTTTGCATACAAAACAACAGGTGCTACTAAGCCCACGTTGTCCCATAGACGAACGACTGCGGATAAAATTGTCCTTTTAGTGCACGTGGCGTCCGGTGCCGTGATTTTGAATTGAAAATAATCACTCGATTTATTCCAGCATAAACCTAGAGAACCTTTTGAGATACCCCGGGATCTATTTCAATGTCTACGGAGGCCCGATGTGAAGCGGGTATTTCGCGTAGCACGACGTCAGAATTACATGTCCATTTGACAAGATCGAATTGACCGCATTTGAACAAGTTAATTAGTTCCTTAGACGCACCAATAGCGACGGATTCACCCTGCAGCTGGCATTCTTCCGACATGATGCTAAAACACACTTCATCCATATGTACGTGATGATGCGATTGATGCAGCAACTGGGAATTTATGTCCCTCGTCTGCGATCAGTTGACGGACGACACGGAGTGCGTGATAAGGGCTCGACTTTATCCCAAAACATACACGATTGAGGAGCATCCATGAAAACATCTACTTTTTGTCGCTTACGACTCGCTATGGTAGCTAATAAAATATGCTAGCTGCTAGGAAACACTGTCAATCTTAAAGCCTTGATATGTTATTATTATGCCGTAACTCAGCTTACTAATTTAATTTCTCAAAAGTATTGAAAAGACAGTGTCGCTTACGACATGTTTTCATGGAATGCTCCTTGAATTCGTAAGAAGTAATGGGATCTTTATAAGATTCTTTGAAACTGGCAATCCGCCTGACGAATGCCAATCTGTAAAAACATTTGACGGCAATCGGCCGAAAGCGCAATTTTGAATAAGCGAAAGTTCAGGATGATCGATAACAGATCCCCCTGTATATTGGGACCAGAGTGCAAACATCGTTTAGGGATAAGCCTGTACTTATCTTGCTGCTCGAGTCCAGTACCATACGAACCTTTGTCGTAGTTTACTCTTCGCGCACTACAGCGTGGTGTGGTATTACGTAAGCGACGGCAGGAGAGGCGTTCATTGAGTCTATTACCTCCGATATATAACTCTTACAGAAGTATTCACGAATGATATCATCGTAGGCGGTACGTAATGTATTCGATGTTTCTAACTTCTGTTCAAGGCAAAGGAAGCGTCTCTTAGCCGAAGAGTGCGACTCTCCGAGTTTGAATACGTCATCTCGGAATGGTAACGCATCAGTGTATCTACACTAAACTAGCATCGCGTGTAGTAGTAGCGCGAAAGTAATTCTCGCATTCAAGGTCATCTTGACTTTGAGCGGGCGGAGAGGACACTTCCTCAAGTTCCCAGAACCTTTTGAGGAGGTGGTCCATGGGGTCCTGCACGAGGGCACAACAAGCCAATGTATAATTACGCTGAACTTGCGAAGCAGGGACTGAACCCATAATAATATATACCAAGACTGTCTGTATGGCGGGCGGTATATCATCCACGTCGCCTCGAACAAAGTGCGGCATCAGTAAATAAATAAATAAATATTTTTGGACATCTTTACCCACATCGACCTAGTCCCACGGTAAGCTCAATTAAGGCTTGTGATGTGGGTACCACGCGACGATATATATAGTAGATATATACATATAGATACTTAAATACATAGACTGCCATGACCAAAAACAAATATTTGTGATAAATAAATACACAAATAATGCCCTCGCCGTGATTCGAACCCGGAACCTCCAGCTTCGTAGGCAGGGTCACTACCAACTAGGCTACGGAGGCTGAATGTGGAAAGATGGCTGCACCTAGAAGCACATCAACTTTGGCGGGCGTGTCGAACGTATCGTCAGCCAGCGGAAGCCCCTGAATATGTGGGAGAGCTGACACGTCCACACACACTGAGGGCAATTCATCGGTAATGCGATCTACTACAAGACCTGGAACGACAAACTCGATGTTCTCGTTGAATCGTGAAAATATGTTGAATGTTACAGTACCAGTGCTGGGTTTTTCAACGTTTCCAATGCCCCGTACAGTCGACAACTTTTTCTCATAATTCAACCCTACGCGCTTACCACACTCTTGGGTAATGAAATTACTTTGCAATGCAGTATCAAGCAAACATTTGACAGTATGTCTTCCACCTACACTATCATAAATATAAACGGTGGCGGTAGCCAGCATCACTGTATCAAACGCCGTACCCAGAACGATCTGTTTTGACACCTTGTTTGAAGCCGTGAGTACTTGCGTCACAGTAGACGTATTACAAGACGTCTTTTCCGAAGACGAAGTCGACTAAGCTACGTCACTCATGGAGGCATTTGACGTTTTGGTACGATAGCTGCTAGAGTCTTGGCAGATTTTTCACGCTGCAAGATAGCTGAAAGTCGGAATTTTCTTATTTCGATGCAACATTTCAAACGCTCGCACAGTTTCCTGGTCTAATTTCTTCAAAGCTATATGCAATAGCATAAAATTACGTAAATCATCGAGCTTCAATGATTTAAGGGCATTCGCGGTAATGACAAACTTGTCAATAAACGTTTGAAATTTAAACGAGGAAGCAGGTCCGTTAATCATTAAAGTAAGCATTTGATCTATGTAAGTCGAGGCGATTATCATGTACGGTAGACTTAAAACTGGCGTAAAATAACGGCCAGTTACGTACGTCTCCATCGAACGCTACCAGTTCCATCGTTGGTAAAGAAGATCTAGCTCTCTCCACTGTAGAAGACGGCGAAAAGGCCGGCGGCGGGGCGGCTGGTAGAAGCCGCTTGATCACCCTCCTTATGCGACTGTATATCTCTTCGAAGGCGATGATCGGCTGGTAGTTGGGTACGGAACCAGTTTAAGCCCGTAACATCGTGTGGTTATGCTCCTTCACCAGTTCTTTGAACTCTGTGCGAATTTCCTCAATCGTGTCAACAATCAACAATCGTGGCATTTTTTATACCCGACGCCATGACGGAAAACGGGTTAACTCAAATTATTTTATGGGGACAAATAATAAATTCCTACGAATAGAAATATTCTTATAAATGTTTAGCTAAATTGCGGGAGCGGTTAAATAGTAAGATTAAGGCAATTAATTTATAAGGGCGGTGCGGGGAGAGAAAAATTTGGCAATGAATGTATGCAAAAGGAGAATCCGGTTCGAAGGACCAGAAATGGGAGCTCTGCCGAAGGACCTATATGATTTTAACAAAAAACGTAAGAAATTTAAAAACAATATGTTGTGGACGTAATGAAGCCAACCGAAATACCTGAACTCGATGATTAAAGCAGGTATCCGGCGGCCGCCGGTTCTCTCCTTCTCCTTGCTAGAGTGGTGCACAAATTTTCACTTTCTTTATATTAATTTATTTTTGCGGGATTAAAATTTTAGATTTATATTTTTATTTGACAACCAACGTTCAAGTCACATTATGTTCTTCTTTCAATTTTGTATTCGGCTGGCGAAAAGGTCGGATGACATGAAGAACAATGAGATTTAATGTGATTAAAGGGAGAGCGGATCCGTGAATGTGAATGATGATGATCATGAACGAAAAGGGCGCGAGCAGAAAGATTAGGATAAACCCAAAATAAAAATCTGGCTAGAATTTTGCTTTTTTAGCCCAAAAAAGGTAACAGACATGAAGACAAATTAATAATTCGTAATATTTAATTACTTGTTGATGCATCAATTTATTTGATGACATCTACTCATTAACATGAAACAGAAACACAAACAAATAAAACAAAATGAGTTTTTTTAAAAAAATCTATAACCAAACTTATACAGGGTTATTTTTTCACCGGTACAATAAATTTTCCCACATATTTGGTATCCATAATAGATTACATTTATCAAATAAAATTGACATTTTTTTTTCATTTATTATTAATTTATCCTTCATGCAAATGCAAAATAATGGGCCTACTAATGATAAGACGTCAACGGGGTGCGGGACGCAGAGGGCGGCGGAAAGGGGTGAGCGACCTGCGCACGAGTTGACAACATAGCAGTTACCTCAATCTCGGTGACTAGGTCAGGGACGGTCAGTGTCACGGTTGACGTAGGTATGTGCGCACGCGCCGCATCGTACTACCTTCAGTCGGAAATTGCTCGTACGAAATGGTTCGTAGTTATTTTCTCATTGGGGATAATGCAGTGGCAGCCCAGCGGCTATACGCTGAAGAAAGTGTGCCCCGCCTGGAAAATGCCAGTGTTAGCTATGGCCAGCCAGGTCAACAGATTTGACCCCGTGTGACTGTTTTTGTGGGGTGAGGGTAGGCCCAAAATTTAAAAGACTAAAAAAAATCTAATAATAAGTGCATTTGATGAACTTAAAAGTGAGAACTACAGACTTGTGTTGGGAAATATCGAAGGAAACATTCAAAAACGGGCAAGAGTGTGTTTAGATAACCACGGCCAACATTTTGAACACTTGCTTAAGTATGTGAATTAATTAATTAGTATGAGAAATGGACTCCATTAATCAGGTATGTTTTTTTTATTCCAATCATTGTGCATAAAGTTGATTTCAAGTGTTTAAATACGCCTCAATGAAGAAAGTTTCTGTCCTTAGTGCAAGTATGAAGGAAGATTTGGGATCAAGTAAAATTTTTTTGCCAAGTCATAATAATAAGTTAATTATAATTGCCGCTTTTCTAAGCGGCCATGCCACGTGCGATGACGTTGTAAACAAACAGTTGCCAGTTCGTGTGTTTTGCTAGTTATGTACATTGATAATGCGTAATGCGTCCAATTTTCTTATTAGGTTTGCGGATAAGTTCAAACATCGGTATTTTAGTTTTTTTGTTCTAAAGGGGTAGTAACAAAAAATGTAAGTATTCTGTAACTTGGACTACTATTACGTATGTTGATTTATTGTACTGGTGAAAAAATAACCCTGTATAAATCTGCCAGCTTTAGCGATGATTCACTGTGACAGTAAGGGTCACGTGCAATAAAAATATTTACGTTTACATTTACGTGATCGTTTCCCCTATACGGATGCCCGGAACGGATACACCATACCGGATCCGTCGCACTGAGAATCATTTTTTACTCACTTTTGTAGTCACCACGCCCGACATGTTTGGGAGAGCTTAGGTCTCAATCTTCAAGCAACACTTGTTTTGTAACAGGCTCTATCGCATCCTGCTGTTTAGGGTCCTCTGTCTGTACACATACAAACAGTCATATACTATTTGCAGATTAAACAAAGTGTTGGAGATTTCCAAGTGGGTAAATAAAAGCACCATATTAAATAATTCCTAAAAATATATTATTCACTCGTGTGCTGAAAGGCAACGAATAGGATACAGAGTGACACTGACGACTTGAAAAATTTAAACAAAAACAGCCCGTTTATTGATTTAAACTTTTACGATTATCACTCATATTTTAAAGACAAACGGGTCTTAAGCGCTTAAACTTACGTTTAATTATATCCTGACGTTTCGGGCATGACGTTACACCCGTGGTCGCAGGCAGACTGGCGAGAGAATGTATCAACACCTTCAAGCTGCGCGGGTTTTTCGAACTACCCGCACTTGATCTTGATTATTCACTTCTAGGCTAGGGTTGTCACTAGGTCTACACACAACATAGTCACGGGATTCCACGCGGACGAGATTCCTTGCCCCTCGTTTTGATTAAAATTCCGATGTTTCTCAATTTCAAATAGCTTCACGTACTTTTCGGCTATGATGTATACGCTCGGTTGAGAGGACTTTCGGGTTATGGAGCTCAATCCAGTGGTTAGGTCCGGACCCCAACAAATGCTTGGCCACAGCAGACTTATTCGTTTGTCGCTTTTTAACAGCCGTGATATGTTCCTTGACCCTTTCCGCTATGGTGTGTTTGTTTTCCCCAATATAGGAACTACCACAGCTACAATCGATCTTATAAACGCCCGGTGTGTGATAAGGTAAAACATCCTTAGGCGACCTTAGATGCCCTGCC
>JALPQI010007666.1:0-46125 GCA_025490895.1 Thaumatotibia leucotreta | reverse complement strand
GGAGTAAACAGTCAAAACATATCAATTTGGATCATTTAGTATGGGATCATAGTAACCACCCCATAAATACAATACACATAGAAAAAACAAATAACTAAAAATGTACTAAACCGATTTTTATTATTTACGTGCTTTTAGGTGGGCTATTTCAGGTTTGTAGTAAAAAATAAGTGGTATCAAAGTAATTCCATTCTCAACAATATAACTTTGATCGCGTTGTATTTATTTTATATTTAGTAACTAAAGTTACCACATTTTTTTATATAGCAGGTTGATTCTTGAAGTAAACCGATAATTATATCTGAATTTTAAGTTAGTACGTATACGTTCTTTTTACAGTTCCCCTGTAAAAAGTAAATTTTTGACTTGTGTCGCTTTTGTATTTAATGGACGATATATAGACGCATTAGGAGGTAAATGCATGTAATCACCACGCTGGGCAAGCGCATTGGCGATTAGTAATGTGTCCATTACGATGACGCTGCTGTCCATTAACAATCTTCTATCAAAGAATGGTCAGTGACACTTCAATCCCTTAGTCGCCACTTACGACACCCGTGGGGAGAGTTGGGGTGATGACAAATATAATTCTTACTGCCGTAACCACACGGAATATACAGTGCGTTGAAAATATGCAGGCTTTTATTGAAACCGAGGATTCAGATGCAGATTTTCAGCGAAATCGTGAGCATTGTTTGATTTTTTTTTTCTTTTTTTTTCAATTATTTATTCAAAATAAGAAATCTTAGGTTTAGGGTACACAGTTTGTCACTTACCGAAGCCTTATTGGCTTAATTGTAAGTGATTTGTCGCAAATTACACTTTTGCTTCTTCTTAACTTAATATGGTAATTAAATGTATGAAAATTTAAAATTCTAATTTCAAAGGTAATTAATTTTCTAAGAAAAGTTCAATAAGAAGCAATTTACTTCAAAATGAATCAATAATTATAGCGGTTGACAATGACAGTCGGCAGCCACTTGCAGCGTTTGACAAGTAATCAGGAAACGCGTTACATATATTGATCGTTCGAAGGAAATAAAATTAATTGTACAGTAAATTTAAATATTTGTCAACTTTTGACACATTGAGCGCCGGGAACCCCCGAGGGGAGTTCTCTGTGGGAGGTCCATTTTCACTACAAAATGGAAAAATCACGGGATTTGCTACGAGCGTAGCATACGAGCACTCGTTGGCAATGAAAGTGTTAATACTTGAACACGATTACCAGTAATGTTTATTATTACCCATTTCCGTAAAAGCCTAGGTTATAATAAATAAACAAATATTTTTGGACATCTTTACACAAATCGACCTAGGTCCTAAGGTAAACTCAATTGAGGCTTGTGATGTGGGTACCAGGCGACGATATATGTAATATAGATAGATACATATAGATACTTAAATACATAGACATCCATGACCAAGGAACAAATATTTGTGATAAATAAATACACAAATTTTTTTCACGGATTCTAACCCGGAACCTCCAGCTTCGTAGGCAGGGTCACTACCAACTGGGCTACGGAGACTGACACTGGGTTATAGTTGCACACTGTATATATCCAATCCGTTTAGAGGGATATCCATCAGTGGTCCTCCGACACGACAAACGATCTTTCAAATTAGATTGGTGCATAGCAGCGTCACTCCGAACATTAGAATTGTAATTGACACGTGAAACTGGAAGCAAATGGGTATTGGGCATCTTGACGGACTAATGAATGCTTTGAGGCCGTCGATGTGTGATGCATGTGATGTGGATTAACGGAATCTGGATTCTAGTTATCAAGTTACTCATAGTACTTAAATGCTTCCCGCATTTACAGTCTAAAGGTGCATTTAGACCAAACGAGCATTCGCTCATTTTATCCACTACGAAATCAATGAATTTCGATGAATCATTCGACTCTTACGACACCCGCAGGAGGAGTTGGGGTGGTGACAAAAGTATTCTTACTGCCGTCACCACACGGCCATGTCTTAATGCTGCATGCACATTACATAGGTAATAGGCAGACATAGAAGTTGCGGTGGCAATGTGGTGTGGCCAGACTGGCCAGCTCTACGCTTCTCTACGCTTAGTTAATAGCTGCAGGATTACGTCCTGCAGTGGACTATCATAGGCTGATGATGTAGGCCTACCGTGAAAATCAAAATTCGTAAATTTCGAGGATTTTTCTCTGTTATTCAAACGAAGGCGTCATTAGAGTGAGAGAGACAAATCCTCGAAATTTAGGAATTTCGTTTTTCGCGGTAGGGCCGCTACTATGGACTGAAATACGATATGGTGATGATGTGATGTGAATGCGCGTTATTGTACTACATAAACATTATTATATTATTGTCAGCCTCCGTAGCCTAGTTGGTAGACTAGTGTCCCTGCCTACGAAGCTGGAGGATCCCGGCGAGGGCATTATTTGTGTATTTTATTTGTGTATTTGTGTATTATCGGAAGATCAGCGCTGGCTCACGCCAGCAACATGCTGAGATGAGACCATTTCGTGGCACCTTTTCTTTTTCTTTTGTGTATTGTCTTATTTACTTCGTCCTTTATTGTGTGTCATGAATAAATTAATTTCTATTTCTTTCTATTTCATCATCATCATCCAATTTAAGAGCTAGGCTCTTGTCGGTGGAGTAATTTCCATCTTATTCTACATTCAGCTTTTCCTTTGACCTGTTGATATGATGAAACATTTAACTTTTCTTTTACTTGGTCCATATAAGTCCTCCTAGGTCTTCCTCTTTTCCTTTTTCCTTCTATTTTTCCCTCTATAATAGTTTTTATATATTCATCGTGTCGTATGAGATGACCCAACATTCTTCCTCTCCTGTTTTCAATAGTTTCCAGCAAGGATCTTTTTTCCCGGACTATATTCAGAACATCCTCATTGCTTTTCTTTTCTGTCCAACTGATTTTTTCCATCTTCCGCCAACACCACATTTCGAAAGCTTGTAGTCTCTCTCTGTCTCTCTGGGTCATAGTCCAAGTTTCGCAGCCGTAGAGGGCTATACTCCAGATGTACACTTTTACCAGTTTCTTCCTGACGCTTTTCGATATTCTAGCTGATAGTAGGCTTCTTTTAGAGTTAAACACCTTTTTAGCCATGGCAATCCTGGTAATGATGTCTGGTGTACATCTGGAATCCTCAGTTATAATACTCCCCAGGTATCTGAACGACTTCACTTGTTCTATTGGAGTGTTTTGCAGTGTTATTGTGCAGTCGACTACTCTTTTAGAGACAGCTAGAGTTTTGGTTTTTGTTTTATTAATTTTGAGACCCCTTTCCGAAAAAACCGTGTGCATTTCCAACAACATAGCCTGCAATTCTGTGCTGTTTTCTGCCACTACTGCGATGTCGTCTGCGAACCGTACAAATTTAAATTTCTTCCCATTAATTTTGACCCCTCCTGTAGTTGAATGATTTAATTTCCTGACCGCATGTTCGATAAATAAATTAAATATGAGTGGCGATAGAGGACAGCCTTGACGAACTCCCTGACGTATTTTTGCACTTCCCTTCTGTTCTCCAACTATTACTGTGGTTTCCTGATTCTTGTAAAGTTCATATATTATTCTTCGGTCGCGAAAGTCCAAATCTGCCTCTTGTAGGATTTCCATCATACTCTTCCAATCTACTTTGTCAAAAGCCTTCTCTAGGTCTATAAAGGCTATGTGAGTATCTAATCTTTCTATTTATTTATCACAAATAGGTATTTGTTCCTCGGTCGTGGCTGTCTATGTATTTAAATGTCTATTGTATACCGTGTGTAAATCTAATACGGGCAATAAATTAAACCAGGCATGGGATTTAGGTATTAGATGGATTACAAGGTTTTTTAAAGTTACTCTTAATTATGATATCACAGATTTTTTGCAGTCAGTTGCAGCAATGTAGGTACGAACATTTGTTATTATTGATATGGCAGTTATTTCATCTGGTTTTGAAATTAGCTGTCAACGAGAGTTTAACTCGCGTATGTTGCTCTACATTGCACGCCTAATTATTTTCTGTGGATAAAGTTGTTGCTCTAATTTTAAATAAAAGTTAACTTAATGTACTTATTATGTCGTAAACTAACACCCGTTAAGAGCTTCGCCCGTGTTAGATTTACACCCTGTATATTGTCGCTTGGTAGCCACATCACAAGCCTTAATTGAGCTTACCGTGGTACTAGGTTGATTTGTGTAAGACGTCCCAAGATATTTATTAATTACTTATTACATTAACAGATGCTCTTAGTGAGTTTACCTAAAATAACTCAATTAAAAAGGTACCTAAATATGAGAGGAACAACGTGTGTTGAAACAATTACATAAGTTTTAATATAAATGTACACAACTTTCAAATTGAGAATTTCTTATCAACACTAAATTTAGTTAGCCCAACAAATACGAGACCTAATTTAATGTTCATGTTTCTAGAAAGTTTTGTCGTCATTATAAAATTAGAGGCAGCTAAGAACAGGGCATTAATCAGATTGTACTTGCGAAAGGAGTAGTGTTGTGCAACTCACTTGTGATGTACTCCTATTGAAGAACTCATTATCTCAGATTGTCAGAGAACTTCATACAGGAAAATTGTCATACTTCAATCCTCTACTCACTTCCACGTACTCTTGACAAATCACATCACACTACCAGTCACCACAAATACATTTTGTGCCTCAGTTCCATCACAAAAATATTCCACCGTGCAGAAATCTCAGCCTACAAATACCACATTTAGTCCCGAACGCAGCATTCGTCCTCATAAGTCTAATCACAAAAACATTCAATCATTCACTATTTTTACACACAATAATCCTACAAATACGAAATTTGTCGCACGGCATTCTTGCTCTTAAGTGTAACCACAAACACATTCAGCCGTTGACGCACTAAATCCTACAAGGATACACAAATTACATTTTTTACCGCGGCTTCCACAATCAACTATCATCACAAGCACTTCCCGTCATACAACATCTTTCATAAAATACTTTGTTACATTTTACTCGCTAAACCAACATTGACGTTAGAACTGACAATACTAACATGACACATAAAACAACGAAACTGAAGGAATGTTTGTTTTGCATTCAGCATGAGTCAATGACCCATAGTGACGACAGGGCCCCTCCTTGGGACATTCGCTCAAAAACACACAAAAGTCACAAAAACCACTGCGTACTCTTTTTATCTCTGTGTGTGAAATCTATCTAGACAATCTAGTAGTTTGACACCTGACGTTACGTCACCGGTGAAAGATTGCGTTTACAAAGTTTGTTGGAGTAAAATTTTAAAAGGCAAAGTTTTAAATGCGGCAAAAAGTGGAACAAAACATTTGAGAATAGTTTATTTGATAAGTATTAATTAAATAGGTTTAAAAAACAGTTATCAGATTCAATAAATTGACACTTTAATAAAAAAAAAATACGTTTTTTGCGTGATGTGCATTTAATTTGGTTTTAACGCACTTTGTAAACACGTACTAATGTTTGACACAGTTTGACAGAACAGAACAGAACAAAACATGAAAATAACCTAACATTACATGAATCGTATCAGAACTATCAGATACCGGCAAGCTCTTAAATGCAATGTAAAATTGCTTGTGATGTTTAGGTATTTGTTTTGTGAGTTAGTTAAAATATTGTGTAAATAATACTGCTTGAGTACTAGCGGTTCCAGCGGCAGGCCATAAGTGGTTTGCAAAAAAAAGTTAGTGATAACTCACGTAAGATGTGTATGTGATTTTTGGTTTCTTTACAATAGTGTTGTTTGATCGGTATATTTTAACGACGAGGCCTTATTGTAAGTATTTAAAACTTTTGGTGAATGAACTTCTACTTATTTTAAGGTTAGTGGTAAAATAATAGTTTATTTTCATAAATAGCAAGTAAGTACAGAAACTATTAAAGAAATATTCCTTTGTGATGTGTGGATATGGTCAGGATGTAATAAAAATAGCCAATAATATGTATAATTTTAACCGATTATATATAAGCATTTAATTAAGTTGCCATATAGCTAAAATTCACTTGAAGGATCCCTCCCTTGCATGAACATAGATACAGATGTAACCTTTCTTAACATTTCTTAACTTTTCTTATATTTTATTTTGAGTAACACACTGAAATAATGCACTTAATTTGAAAATTAATCATTCATATTTCACAGATAGGCATATATGCAGTTATATTAACCCGGTGAAAGTCTGGTGAAAAAAAGTTAAACAAAAATTAACTCTAAATATATAATAAATAACTATACATAACATAAGTCAAACGCTGGATATGAGATACCCTGCCACATTCCTCCGGGTTAATATTGTATACCATTTTTTTTTGTTGCCGATGGTAGTATGGTTGCTGGAAATAAATTAGTACCTCACTTCATTTGATGGAAGATAATGTCCCATCAAATTTTTGGAAATGATGTACACATACAAACTCATTTTAAATTGATGTCTTACCCAACACTAGAAAGGAGTCAAGACGCAGTGTGTAACTGGCTTAAGTCTGCGTCGCAGAGGAAAGAACTGAACAGAGTAACATCATCATGACGTTAAAATGTTACTCGTATAACAGCTTTTTCACTTTTAACCCCTCGTATGCTTAGACACGGATCCGTGCGTGGGAATTTCAATCTATTGTTTTAAGTGTCAAGGTCACTTTTTCAGTATCGTAATTTGACAGGAAGCATACGAGGGGTTAAGGACAACCATGTATTGAAAGAAACGTGAAATAAAAAAATAAAAATTTTAGTTGGAGTTGTAACGACAATTTTAATGACATAAAATTTAAGTAAAAACTCGGTTTTAGCGTTAAAAGCGATATTGCAGTATAAAAATGCCGATCAGGCTTAAATTACTAAATATACGTATACCAATATCGTTACGAACTTGATTGCGATTAAAGTGTTTTTATGTGACGCTAATTATGTGTCCCTAAATGTGAAAGGGTATTTGCACTTTTAGGGACACCCAATTAGCGAGATCTTAAAAAAAACCTTAAAAATAATATAAAGCTCAAACAACAACATCAAACAGACATCAAAGAGACAAAAAGACAATGAGTCCCGTTCTTAAAACAATTGGATTTTTCTTGTAACGTTTAAAATAATCGGTGTTATTCTTTTGACATTTATAATTCTTTAATGCACTTGAAATAAAAGTTGTATTTGTCCTATACAACGCAATGAGAAAACGGCAATAAATCCAGCCAGATTTCATTTACCTCACCGTTTCTCGAACCGTCCTTAATCTGTACTCAATACTCAATCTTTATTTTATTCAAGTTAAGTACTCTTAATCTCCCAAAATAATCAACACTCAATTTTCTTCTCTCTTTTAAAATAATCGGTGTTACTCTTTTAGTGTTCACTCCTCTGTAGCCTCGCTACGCCGTAGACGCTCTACGGAGCTACGAGCTCAGTTTCCAACGACTACATAGCTACACATTACATTACCGTATTTATTTACCGTAGTCGCTCTAAGCATAGTCGCTCTGGGACGTAGTCACGTGTAGTCGGTAATGGGGAGTCGGATTTCCGGCTTAATTAGGATGCACTAATTAAGTAAGGTGATATATGCAATTTAACTGTGTTTTGTAGATACAGGGCCTAGTCAAGTTAATGATACGGGCGTTTAGATATTAAATAGTATATAGTCTTCAGAGTTAACATAGAAGTTAATCCAAAATCGGTTACGAAAAGTAAAAATCAACTGGTGTAAAAATGCACGTATTACTAGTGCTTAATTAAATAGGTACGATTATGCTATCGACATTAATACCAACATTTTTTATGAAATATTTATTGATCTAACTTATTATCTTTCCCTAGTATTTCTACTTCTATTTCCGATATCAAATTATGTAATAGTTTTTTAAAGTTGACACACCAACGTGTTCAACAAATTCTGATATGTACTGTGAATAACTTTTCCTTGAGGATGTAAAAGTAATCTTAAAAATGCACTTTTATCTTTTGAACGATATTCAAGCTGGATTTTAGGTCTTAATTTTGGTTTTGTTTGTATTGATGTCGATAGGAAAGCCGATATCAAGCTAAGCACTAGTCAAAAGTGTATTTTTGATCTCGCCGTCCGGACTTTCGTTACAAGTGTTATAATCCACATAAAAATTACCCGTTTTTTCGTTCCCTACATATAAATAATAATCAACAAGTCCCTAGACGAATGTATTGACTCTAAGTATCCATTAAAATGCTAGCTTACAATACAAGGTGCTCAAGACTAAGAAAAAGATTTTAACGGCATATTCCTGAGGCAAATCTACAAATTAAAAGATATATTTTTAAATATATTTCGAATGCCTAATTACGTAAAAGGAGCTTTATAATTATTAATAAAACTACCGCATAAAAACACATTTTTTACATTATGCTAGGTAATTAGAGATTATTTTTATCCATTTGACGTCTGTGAATTATGTGTGATGAGACTAAGACAACACACTAATAAAATCGTTTCCTAAAATGCATTTATCATTGTGTAACAATCAAAAACGGTTATAAAAAAATCTTCTAAAATAGACGGAATCTGCCAAACTTCATACGACATTTTTCCCATATTCATATCCCATGATTCATTATTTCTTATTTATTCTATGAATTCAAGATAATATTAGCTTAGACACTGGCCTCACCGCGTGCTACTAAGCTATGAACTGTCGGCTATATATGCGAACAAAAGATACACACTCCCGTGTAAATAAAAGAGACACGGGAGTGCATAACTTTTATTCGTGTTTATAGCCCATAGTTCATAGCTTAGTAGCTCGTGGTGAGACCAGTGCCTTACAGTTGGTTGCATTGATCACATAGGCATTAATGAAGTCAACTTACTAGTTTTTAATGAATTAATTATTTTGACATACTTTAAAGAATAAAATGGACCACTACCTTATTACTATCTACATTTACTTTCATGAGAATAGTAATATGTTCCTTTCTGTTTTGCTTAAAAAATAATACTATTTTAATAACCGAGCATTTTAATAAAGATTTCCTTATAACGGCGAATAAGTAAAGCATAATTTTAATAGTTGATTAGTAATTTAATCTGTGCGCTAATGAGTACGTTTTATTTTATTATATTCAAAATGAAATGCTTTATTTTTCAACTGACTCCACAGATAAAACCGTTTTACAAATGACTTACATATAACAGAATGGTTGCTACTCGTACAATATTATTTCGTTTTATTGCTCATCCACGATAAAAGAAAACGATACAGAACGAAACATTTCGATGTGAATGAATATTATCGCAAAATACCTTTCCAGACAACCTTTGGATTATACAGTGTGTTACTACGACCCGGGCTTTTACGAAAATGGGTAATAGTAGGTCGTTTTATTTAGTTGTCAAACGTTGCGAGTGGCTGCGATCTGTCATTTTCAAGTGCATATGAACAATTTATTTTGAAGTACATTGTTTCTACAATTAGAATTTTCAATCAAATAATGCTGACAGTTTGGCTAAAAATCTGTATCGCATTATTATCGTTTAAATAAAAGCCAGTATCATGGTAACACACTGAATAAAAATTATTATATCAATGTCAAATAAGACCAAGGGGCCAGCATATCTTTTGCTTGACAGAAACAGGCGACCTTGGCGAGGCTACCTGTCTTTTTTTAATCAATACAATCGAATAGAGACGGTAGCTGCGAGAAGGCTTTTAATCCCGTACATTACTATTGCTTAGTGGCCTGAGCATGATACTTGACTAAAAAGTTAGCTATTATGACACGAAAAATACTATAATTACGTTTGTTACAATTGATAAGTTGTTTGACCATGTTTTGATTTACGTAATGTCGATTGCCGCCATTATTATTTTCATTGTCATTTAATTTAGCTGCCAAAAGTTGTCTTAATTATCTAACAGGAAAAAACAATGGAAATCGGAAGAAAAATACAATTTGCTATTCATTAAGGGACAACTAAACTTTTGACGGCCAGTTCCATAAATATTCAGGGTCGTTCTTCAAAGGCTCCCACTCTAAGAGATTATTTAGGGTAACGGAAACATTGTACTTTTAATTAATGAAGGTGTTTTTATTTCCAACATTAACTTTTGTGTCCTTCAAACAATTGATGCATCATATTCCACCCTTTTTTCGTTCCATTGTTCAGCTGCCTACGGTAGCTCATGGTGGGTGACATCATACACCTGCTATAAGTAGAGCATATTAAATAATACAATAAAAATTAAAAGTAGAAATAAATATTAGCTGTGTGATGACAGTAAGATAACACTTCTCACCACTTCAACTCATCCCGTGGATGTTGTAAGAGTCAACTAAGGGATTGAAGCGTCATTGGCCATTCGTGGATAGAAGATTAATGTTGTGCAGCAGCGTCATTATAGTAGACACGATGGTGCGATTGCCCATTAACTTGCCCAGCGTGGCGATTATAAGTATTTTTACTAATGCGTCCATACCATACGCATAGTAAATAGAAAGCGGCCTACGTCCAGAAGTGGATAGAGATAGGCTAATGATGTGATATAAACATTAAGTTATTACGTGTGGTTTGCTCCAATCCACAGGTAAATGATTTTCCTCTACAGTTAATCCTATTGTGATTAAGTAATAACAAAGCGTAGATAAGTAACTACGTACACAATTATTTTATTCGATAATGCGTTTTTCGACAGGAGTTATATTTGTAAACTGATGTATAGTAACTTTAACACGGTCATACATTTTTGTAATAATAAAGGTTTTTGTACCTCTTATGCCGACTAAGAAGACGCGAGCATTTTTTTCTTGTTCGACATGTTTCCTCACATATGAAGCGTAACACGTCGAGCATGGCGATTGGGTCTTGATGTAACTCATACATAGCGCAAAAATAAAATTTTAATTTGAATTTAAAAAACGATGACTGAGCGATGAAATGAGAATTGAATTTAAAATACAGGTTCATTGGTAATTAATTTAAACTTACTATCACTCATACTTTAACTTACTATAGTATCACTCATATTTTAACGTCAAAGGAGATTAATCTGCCTGCGACCACGGGTGTAACGTCATGTCCGAAACAGCAGAATAATAATGTATGTTTACGCGATTAAGACACGTTTGTCCTTAACAATTAGTAATTCACTGTATACCTTGGAAGGGGTTATTCTACAACCAATTTGCAACAATTGTCAACCAGCAACCTTCACTCAACTACACTTTCGTCCACAGTTTCGACGTCCGCGGCCGCAGTTTCAACAAGGCGCTCCATTGGTCGGACCCACTCGCGTTCGGCCGGCGTGCCTACTTCGTCACCATGTCGCGGCCCGCGTCGCTGGTCGTCGACGCGGTGCAGCTGGACGACGAGGGCGTCTATCGCTGTCGCGTCGACTTTAAGAACTCGCCGACTAGGAACTTTCAGATACGGCTCACTGTTGTCGGTAAGTACATTTTTGAAGTAAAGGCTACTTTAAAACAATAAAAGCAAAATAACTCTTAATTGTATACAAAAGTAATGCATACTCGACATAGTGCGTAGCGCTTAAAGGAACGTTTAAATGTTGTTTTAAGCAAACTTTACCTAAAACCTCGTGAAGAAAAAACTGTTTTTAATGGAATGTTCGACTTAGTCGCGCTTTTACATACATTAATGCCCTCTAGGGCGTCCAAGCGTGATAGACACAAAATATTACAATAAATTGAAAAGAAAGCACTAACCCTTAAATGCATGACCTTGACAAAGATTTATTCAAATTCGAATTCTGACATGCTGTCAATCGAGTCAAGAATACATGATGCATATATATATACATCACTATGCATTTATGGGTTAAATTATGTCACTAAAAGACTGACGAATTGTCATTTAGGATATCAGAACGCTAATATTTCCGTAAAACTAGAAAAACAAAAAAACGTCATAAAAAGCTAGTCAAATTTTCTAAATAACTAAAACACAAAGAAACATAACATTATCATCATGAGCATGGTTTTAAAAACTTTGGACGAAGCTTGAACGCGGCCCTGCACTGGTCGGACCGGCTCGCGTTCGGCCGGCGTGCCTACTTCATCACCATGTCGCGGCCCGCGTCGCTGGTCGTCGACGCGGTGCAGCTGGACGACGAGGGCGTCTATCGCTGTCGCGTCGACTTTAAGAACTCGCCGACTAGGAACTTTCAGATACGGCTCACTGTTGTTGGTAAGTGCTGTTTTTTAACGCCTTTAAAACACTAAAAAACATCTTAAACAAATAAACTTACCCAAAATATCGTGTAGAAAAGCTGTTTTTTGATTGAATGTCCGAATTAAGTCTGTTGCACTTTTACATACATTAAGGCAATCTAGAGCATCCGAGCGTGATAGTCACAAAGTATTGCAGTAAATTACAAAAAAGCAATAAATAATGTCACTAAAAGACTGACGAATTGTCATTAAGGATATCAGGACGCTAATATTTCCATAAAAATCGAAAAACAAAAAAACGTCATAAAGAGCTAGTCAAATTTGCTAAATCACTAAATAAGTACACAAAGAAACATAACATTATCATCATGAGTATGGTTTTAAAAACCTTGGACGAAGCTTGAACGCGGCCCTGCACTGGTCGGACCGGCTCGCGTTCGGCCGGCGTGCCTACTTCGTCACCATGTCGCGGCCCGCGTCGCTGGTCGTCGACGCGGTGCAGCTGGACGACGAGGGCGTCTATCGCTGTCGCGTCGACTTTAAGAACTCGCCGACTAGGAACTTTCAGATACGGCTCACTGTTGTTGGTGAGTGCTGTTTTTAACACCTTCAAAACACTAAAAAACATCATAAACATACAAACTTACCCAAAATATTGAGTGCAAAAAACCTACTTTTTGATTGAATGTCCGACTTAAATCTGTTGCGTTAAGGCAATCTAGAGCATGCGAGCGTGTTAGTCAGACAATTTTACAGTAAATTGCAAAAAAAAAACAATGTATAATGTCACTAATAGACTGATGAGTTGTCATTTAGGACAACAGAACACTAATATTTCCGTAAAAATCAAAAATCAAAAAAATTTCATATATAAAGAGCCAGTCAAATTTGCTAAATCACTAAATAAGTACACAAAGAAACATAACATTATCATCATGAGTATGGTTTCGCGTTCGGCCGGCGTGCCTACTTCGTCACCATGTCGCGGCCCGCGTCGCTGGTCGTCGACGCGGTGCAGCTGGACGACGAGGGCGTCTATCGCTGTCGCGTCGACTTTAAGAACTCGCCGACTAGGAACTTTCAGATACGGCTCACTGTTGTTGGTGAGTTCTGTTTTTAACACCTTCAAAACACTAAAAAACATCTTAAACAAACTTACCCAAAACATCGTGTAGAAAAAATCTGTTTTTTGATTGAATGTACGACTTAAGTCTGTTGCGCTTTTACACACATTAAGGCAATCTAGAACATCCGAGCGTGATAGTCACAAAATATTGCAGTAAATTACAAAAATGCAATAAATAATGTCACTAAAGAGACTGACGAATTGTCATTTAGTATATCAGAACGCTAATATTTCCGTAAAAATCTAATACCAAAAAAAAGTGATAATGTTTTTACATGGCTCCCATGCTTGTTGATGTTTTAAAAACATTGGTTTAGAATGTAGCAAGACGAAAAGAAAACCCGAATACTTTGATCGGTAAAAATATTTTTTTCTTCACAGTCTTACTGGATGACTTGAAATTATAGAAAAAAATGGTTAATTTCATCAAGAAGTGGAAATCCAAAACCTCAAATATTTTTAACCATCTTGTTGTATGGGAGATTTTTTTGCATTAATGTATTAATTTAGTATTTAAACAATTGGAAATTTGAATTTTTTGTGCAGTTGTGTAAATGGGTCAAAACATATGTACCCAAAAGAAAAAAAGAAGCCGTCCAACACTCTTGTCCAGACATTGGGTTTAACATTTGACGAAAATCTTACCATGAACCGTATCTTAAATTCTATTAATGGTGTCGTAAATAGCCGTTACGTGTAAATAGCCTAAGGACATCCAATCATTAAAAATAATAAACAAGATATATTTTTTACGCCTCTGAATCAATTCTCATTTTTTTGTTATCACCCGTTATTATTATACTCAATCCTGTTTGTCTCAAAAAAAAATGCTTTTCGAGCAGGATAGAGTAGTGATTTACCATCTTTCTAAATCGCTTGGTTAGTCTTATATTTACGTATTGTCCCTTGTTTCAGTGCCACCACACAAACTGCTGTTATACGACGAGCAAGGCCGCGACGTCGCTGGTGTGGTCGGGCCTTTAGAAGAAGGGGGCAATTTCACACTTCTCTGCGAGCTTAGGGGGGGTGAGTACCTAATTAATACAATAAAGGATCAGATAAAAATATGCTATAAAAATTACAATTTTTTCAATTGTAATGATTGTTATCACTTGCAAGTACGAGTCAGCCAACTTACGCAGCGCTCGTTAGCATGTGAAACAATAATCACAAGAAAAAACTATAACTATATGAAGTAACTTATTGTGGCGCAGAAATTGAAATCAAAACGTCCAAATAATTCAATATGAATCGATCGAATTCAGAATCTGATCCCGCCATTAAAACGGTTACGTTGTATTAGATAATATATTATAAATACAGCATCTGTGAACATCTGAATTATCTAACTATCACGGTACCTACACAAGATTCAGCCAGGTGACAGACGAACAGACAGCGAAACCTTAGTAATAGGGGAAAATTAAGAAAAAAGTAGGTAGCAAACGTTTTTTTTCACTAATTTAATTTTATATAAATATGCAAGTATGAGTTTGATAGCTACTAAATTGAGACTTGGCAAAACTGTATGTGTATGTAAATAGTTTCAAACTTATCCTCTTTCCAAAACATATACCGTTACATCGACTAACTAACCCCATTCCATGCTAAACAGTCAAACAAATTAACATAACTAATTACTTGAGCGTGTTTTAACAGCAAAACAAACACGATAGTTCTATCTCCCTCTTCGCTAAACAAACAAATAGTTCTATCTCCCTTAAACAATGAAAGTGACATGGAACGTTTCCGAAATTAATTTCAGAGACTCTCGCGCAGAATCGAAACGGCGTATGCGTCTATAAAAGTGTTGGTTGATAGGCCGTTTTAGAAGTGGACTGGTCGTACAATGAAGTGAAGTTAGTGCTAAAGTCAAATAGGAAGCTTTATTGGTGGAACTATGTGAAACTGTTCGCTATTAGTATTTTCGCTTGTGTCGTTTGTAATTGGAAGGTAAATGAAATGCAGCATGATATGATTTTATGGTAGATGTGCTGATATCTAAAAATGAAGTCTTTAATATATTCTGCTGACATTTGCAGTGACCTCGTGCAGGGTCCGCTCGGATAGCTACCACCGTCTTACCAGTTAACTACCGTTAAATAGTTAGTACTGTGTTCCGGTTTGGGGGTAAGATAGCCGGTGTAATTACTGGCATAGAGGCAATCCATCAAAGTCCTCAGGGTAGGCAGCGCATAGGCAATTTTTTGGTCACTATGTCCATGGGCCTCAGTTCCCACTCTCCATCAGATGGGCTGAGAGCTCAGTTGACTATTTTTCGTCACATAAAAAAAAGAGCATATTTTGCATGCCCACCACATCTGAGATTTCTAAGAAAGAGCATTTGACAGTTTAGAAATGACTCTTTTACATCTATGATATTAAGGCTATCGAAAAACTAGTGAATCTTACCCTCATATTAATAAGGATTAATATATAACTGTCAAAAGTTCATTCTTAGAAATCGCCGACTATATAGTATTTCATGAGTATGTAATCATCGCGGTAACCGAAGAAAATATTATGTAAAGAAATTACTCGCGTAGCCAAAAATGTTATTCTTATTATACCAGAATAAAGTGCAGTGGGAGTGTCTACTGGGATATATTGTTGACTAATTTTGACATCGACCCTTAAAATCTGGATGATGGAGAAAGTTTTGGAGTTGGGTGAGTAAAATCAGTACGATTTTTAAAGCTCTTAACTATAAACATTCGCGTCATTTTGTTATGTATAATACTCTAAACTGGAGCAATAAGTACCTAAAACTTAGAAGGTACATAGCATCTCTTTCTGTCACTCTAATGAAGGTTTAACAGGAGTGACAGAAGTAAAAACTCGAACGATTTTCGTAGTTCGCGGTAGACCCAGATTCTCTCATTCGTCAGTCTGACGGTCGTACAAAGGCGCACTCTGTTGGCGACCGGATCACTATTAGCGTTACAAATTGCGTTTGTGTATGGACCATTTTTCTCGCTGACAGCTCGGCGGTAGTTTCGAGAGGTTTTTGATATGAGGTTAGTCTTTTTTGGATAGAATTGTATTAGTGATGGTGAAAATGTGCAGTATTGTATTTTAACATTAGAAATTACATTAAAATTAGGCTGGTCTGGTGTATATAGTGTACAAATACACGAAATGTCTTAAAATCCGAAAAGGCACTGCTTGATGTATGCCCGGGTGCGTTTATAGGAAATAGACAATATAGACTTGCCTTGTCACCTATAACGTAGGGGTTTAAAGGTGTGTTCACGACCCTGTAAATGACAAATAAAAACACAGGAGTAGAAAAAAATACTTAGCGAACTGGGTTGCTTATGTTATTTAAGACGACGATTGTTCGACAAGTTTTGACTCATAAAGTGGATCTTCATCTGGAGTACCTACCTACCCTCGGCTAAATAAATATTTTAATATTTGAGCCTCACATTAGGTACTTTCAATTCTGAAAATGCAGAATAAGAAAAATAATTATAAAAAAAAGTACAATTTAACCTTAACACTAACTAAAACTAATAGTTAGTGGTAGCACAAGATTGAGTTAAATTAAATTTAACAACTTTTATTGCTTTGTATATCGTGTACGACTTTTCGTATTTTATTCTGTAGGACTATTTTGAACAGAAAAGAAAGTACACGCGATCCACCTGCTCTGTATGAAACTAAAAAAGGGTGTCCATTTCTGCACAAATACTTTCTCCACACAAATTTACTAGAGCCCCCTGTCAAATAAACTCAGCATCGCACGGGTTTATATAAACCGCATATTCCGCTTATTTACAGCGGCGAGATAATCCGTCAGCATTAAGGGAGTTAAATTGTGTAATGGTGCGGCTCGGTTCCATACTTTTTCATTTGTGGCTGTTGTCGCAGCTATTTTTCAAAGATATTGTCTGGGTGTGGTCCCAGTTCAAGCGGCGCCTATGGCCCCAATCATTGTTAGAGTTATATTGTCCAGTAAACAATTTTCTAGACTTTACTTCACATAAAACAAGCAAGCCCATGCGAAACAATATTTTTTGACTATAGTAGGGATGGTAGGGACTCGCGTATCTTGCTTGACTATAAGCAAATGTTGTTTTAAAGCATTAGACTAAATAAATATCTTGGGACATCTTACACAAATTGATTTAGTCCCACTGTAAGCTTTAATTAAGTAAGACCTGTGATGTGGGTACCAAACGGCGATATATATAATAGATACATACATACATATAGATATACTTCTTTTTAAATACCAAGGTCCGATGCCACTTAAAACTTAAATACGTAGACAGCCAAGACCAAGGCACAAGTAACTAGTTGTGATACATACATACATACTCGTACCCAAGTAATGCCCTAGTAGGGATTTGAACCGGGAACTTCCAGCGTATATAGGCAGGGAGGCTACAGAAACTGACAACTTCTTGGTTTCTCATTCAGCTGAAATTATTCGCAAATATGTATGTCACATACCTACCTATTATTACATGACAATTTATAATTATTAGATGAAATGGAGTTGGAAGGTGTTTAAGTTTATAAGAACTTTGTAGTATATCGATGTAATCTTTTAAATTTTGGGCTTTTTTAGAATGGACTTGCGTCTAAAATCACTAAAAAACACATACAGTCAGCGATAAAAGCGAAACCTGAAAACATGTAAAGACATGTGTTTTTCTGTATCTTCGCCTGTAACGGAAACGCTGTAAGTGGGGCCGTCTAGTCGGAAATTCATTTTCTCCGCTACCTACTACTTATTTAATCCAGCCTTATGCGTTATTCATGCAGGTCCCACCGCGGTTTATTGAATGTAATTTGATAAAGTAATCCGCCATTTTGAGGCCTCACCATTTTTGAACAAATTAAGTCGCTGTAATGGGAGAAGTGGAAATTGAATTTGGCATACGTACCTAGTACGAGTAATGTGTATGTATATTAACTATTTGACGTACCTACAATTTTATTTTGGTGACATTAATAAGTCAGTAGCTCTGCTCATAAAAAAGGCGAGAATTGGTTGAATTTTTCGAACTACAGAACCGATCCAGACGAAGTATTTTTTAGACGTAGTATAATTATTGTCAGTGCTCGGACAAGTCATCGCAAAACAATTGCAAGACGGCAATAGAACAAGATCAATGAGTCGCATTATGTACAATATTACTTAATTATATTTTTCATTGACATTTATTCATCATATATGTGTGAATGTCTCTTTAATCCACTTATTAATTATATTCATTTGCATCATATTTTATATGTTCAGAAATAGGTATCCATAATTAAGCAAATAATTTGTATTAATTGAAATTGTCACCACATAATATTTCAAGTATGCCACTTTAATAATCCGTGACAGATTTGCGACTAAAAAGGTCAATATTATAAATAATAAATTACAATAATACCAGCTTTATATAAAAATAATCTTAAGTATCGACTCTATAACCAGTCTTGTCCTATGTCAATATCTCTGTTTCTGCGGTGACTTGTCCGAGCACTGATAAATTGTAGTTAATAATAAATAATTAAAAGTTCTAAATCTAAAAAAAAGTTCAGATACAAATTCAGGTTCCAACCGTTGTGTACAGGGTTGGGCGGATTAAGTGTCCTAGTTAAAAAGTGGTATAAAAGCTTAAAAACAAAACAATGTTACAAATCTTAGTGTTATTTATATCAGAAACATTCTATATTTTACCGCAGCAATTGATAAATTTGATAAACTCCCCTTTAGCATGTATTATTTTAAGCATTATATCATATAAAAAATTTCATCCGGCACGCACTACCTTATCTGCCATATGATAACATATTAGGTTATCTAACCCTATTATAAATTTGAATCTTAGCCTTAACCCGTCTCAATAAAACTCTGCATTGATTTGTATATGTAAATATTTATAGCATTTCAGTTATCTAAAGATTTAGCGTACTTTGTTAGGTAAATATCAGCCTCATAATTTTGGCTATAACTTGGTATTTCTTCTTATCATATTGTACCCTGATTGATTAACTTTTTGGAATAAATTTGTATCTAAAATACCTTCCTTTCTAGTTCTTAATAAAACACTATACCCATAATCAATCTGGCATTTACCAAACTCTTGCAATGAAAATGCATTTTGTTTGAAAAATTACCTTCGTGCCGCCTATTCGACTTTTTGTATTTAACTCTTACATTTTTTAAAGAGAGAGGGCACATATATAAATTATCTGTTTTATAAAGGCCTCACATTTTGTGATTATTTTGTAGTGCGCAAAATATTAACCCCTCTTCAATTTAATAATTTTATCGAAGATTATATAATAAGAGGCACAGTTTCGTAAAAAATGCCCATGGGTGCTTATTGATACTTTGCTGACTCAAATCATTTAAAGCTTACCCAATTTCGGTTTGAATTTGGAAGCAGAGGACTCCTTGAAACAATTCATGGTGTGCAGTATTAAAACATACGTTGATATTTACTTTTATGGTCAGTTTATAATCTCGCCCAATTTTTAATGCTCGCTGCACCATTATCCAACAACACCGCTTTTTACATTTGTTCTTAAAAATATATACAACTAAATGTTATGAAAATGAGTTTCAGAAGCCATGAAGCTGATTGAATCGACGATTTAAAATGCAGGGCTTCGGGAACGCTGCTGCACACCTCCGAGAACCCCGCGAGCGTTGCCCTTGAGGGCCCGTCTTGTCGGCTGATTCAGCAGCCTACTCCGCCGATGGCACCTCGGAACACTTGAGGGCTATCCGGCTCGGGTCTTATAAAAAGCCTAAACTATCCATCGATAAAGATTAATTTAAAGCTTTCCTGCTAAAGCACCTACCTATGTGCAAGTAATTTAAAACAAATAAGAAAACCTTTCGGCAGTTTACCTAAAAGCCTAAATTTATGAAAGCTATATTTTTACCGGCTAAAGTTAACGATGCCACCCCCGTAATCAATCCAAGTTAGTACGCCTACCCCCCGCCTACACTTGGAACTCGATAAAATAATCTCGTTCTCGTCAAATTTTATCGCAAAGACAGATTCGTATCGATGCCAATAAACTTATCGACGATCTTCAACGATTCAAGACGTACAGACCTGAATGCTTTCGATATTTAAAGATAGTTTTGGAGGAAGGTTTTGGAATTTAGATTGAGAGGTCATTGACAGTTACTGGTTATAATATAGGTCTATGTCCAAAACTACCTATCCTATCTCAAAAATAACATGAAAACTTTGTCCAAAAAGAGGTTTTGGTTCATGCCTTCCTATTTTTGCAAATCCATTCTTCTGATTTTTATGAGTACGTGAGTTGCCCTTTCATGTACCTATAAAAAGTTCCGGTCGTTTATTTCAACTCACGTATGGCCAAAGACGATGGCAAACGACACGATGGAACAATTTTGGTACCGTAGAAACTGGGCAGATTCCTAGTTTCCTCGTGCGTCGACATGTTTGCACATTCCCACATGCAGGTCACCCGTAATCAGGCCGGCGCTGCAGCCGAGCAGGCTCAGGTTCTCAAGCGCCGCAAATACTCTTCTTTAAAGATAACGAGTTTACGGCGCTTGCAGTAGAAATTATAGACATGACGGATTCCATAAGAGCCCTGTCGGCGCGGCTGGTCGACATCACGGGGGATTCCAGATCTGGGGCTTACCTCTCCATAATGGGATCCATGCATCTAGGCAGAGCTCCTAGACGGGGCTTATTTTTATAATTGCATAAATTTATTAGCTAGGCAAGTATATTTTTAATAGACAGTTATAAATTAAATAAATAACGTATAAAGATGTCAAGAAAATCCAATACATTTCTGTCAAAAATATATGTGATTGCGTTAACTTATACAAGTATGTATGACTCTAGCTATTTGTAAAAGTCGAATCTAATTTCTTAGAAGACAAGATAGTATGTACTATCCAAGCTGATTGATAATTAATTATGCACCAACATTTTTAATTCTATCTTTACACTTACGTTTATTTATGGCTCAAATTAATTACCCCCGGTTAAAAATCGGGTTACTCGTCACAAGCTATTTGTCAACGTGTCCCGACGTGTTACCGAGAGTCGACTTTGGTTCTGTTATTTATGTTCCACATTGAAATGACGGCAAAAAACGAAACTCTTACCATGCGATTGTACCTACTGTTCATTTAAGACGAAATTTTCCTCACAAACGTATTCCCCGATTTCCTTCCTGAATACCTACTGATATTACAGCAATTTTTTTTAAATAAAATCTACTTTTGCCATGCTCATGTCACTATATATATATACAGGGTGTTTTTTTTTCGACCGTTCAAATTCTACATAGTGAATGTGTAGGTCATACTCACCAACTTTTACTATGGGGACAACGTCGAAATCGCGAAAAAAAAATCAGCTGTTTCATACAAATTGGCGGCATTACGCCGGCCGAAATGTATGAAACAGCTGATTTTTTTTTCGCGATTTCGACTTTGTCCCCATAGTAAAAGTTGGTCAGTATGACCTACACATTCACTACGTAGAATTTGAACGGTCGAAAAAAAAACACCCTGTATTCCTTTATTTCAATGATTCCTTGGGCTAGTTTTTTACAATATGTCTATAAAAGTAAAATACAATACAACATAATATATAAAAACAATATTAACACATTTATATACATATTATTATTGTTATAAGAACTATAGAAGCCAAAAAGTCACGTTTCGGTGTAACTGAAGAAACGACAATGGTGAATATTTGTAGGTGATATTGACTTGCAATGTTCCGTAGATAAAAGACGCACTATTATCTACTGAAGGTGCGTTCAAAGTGTTCAAACCAAAAGAGCATTCGCTGTTCTATCCCCCGTTCTACGAAATCCACCAATCACGTTTTGTGTAACGATCGAATTTCATAGAGTGGGGGGATAGAACAGCGAATGCTCTTTTGGTCACACACACACCAACGCCAATTCGGAAGCGATTTGTTCGGTTTATTTATTTTACTGTTTTTTTATTTTTGGCACTACTACTTCATTGTGAGATTGTCCAGTCGTCGACATATACATGGAAGCAAATAAGGTGGCCATAAATATAGGAACACGACACCATTGCCAAGGATTTGCGGCACCTGCATGTATCGATATTTATGATCGTATTGTATACATATTTCTGATGGCGACTGTTCAAGTGGAGCTGAAAGGAACACTAGGATCACAAGTTTGAAAAAATAGTCAAATTAAAACAATTGACTATTTTTTTCCAAATATAAAATTATAGTTTACTGGCCTCAATTATATTGTTTCATGACTTATTTAAAAACTTGAGATTATTTTGTCCTCAAAGTTTGGTAATGTGCTAATAAAATCTTTTATTTATTTTGAATTTCGATAAATAAAATAAACGTATAAAATATTCCCCTTTCCAAAACATTGAATATTTAATATCTACTTAAACATAAATATTGCCTATTTCTAACACAAAATAAATATTAAAATTACGGAAATGCTAAATTTTTCCAACGGCACTCTAAATTTGACGACGAAAATAAATTACATAATTTTTATCGCAACAAATTTTCAGACATTATTATTGTAATTTAAGATTGCCATATTTTACTCGAAAGTATCTATTTTTAGATTCAAGAGCAGTTTGTTTCTAAGTACCAGCTAAATTCTTTCATTTATTATGGATTGCGTTGATTATAGTATCAACCATAAAATTATAAGTTGCGTTTTCACTAGCCGAGCGTGTAAAAGTTATTCGTCGTGAATGAAAATGTTGTATTGGCAGTTTGTTTTGTAATGTTCTTTGGGTATCAGGCCAAGTCTTCAGGCCTAACCAAAATGCCATTTTGCAATCGTACCTAATCGATAAGGGAGAAGTAATAAATGTATGAGAATTACAAATTCGGTCGAAAAATCACGTGATAATTTCCATACATTATTATGGTCACGTGACTTATCGCTTATCGTATACGATTGCAGAATAGCATCTTGGCTAGGCTTACCGCAAACTGAAAATCGAAAATAATTTCAATTACAACCAAAAACGAATTTTGCGAGGTAAAAGGGATGCTACCTCGTTTATGAACATATTTAATGAGTGTGAAATAATCAAAAAACTAAACTAAAATAATCAGCGGCCCTTCCGTGAACACCGAAGTTCGTTTTCGGGGATTTTTTTCTGTCACTCTAGTGACGCTTTCGTTGGACTGACAGAAAAATCCCCGAAAACGAACTTCGGTGTTCGGGGTAGTAGAACAGGGTGCTTAGACAAGTTGCCAATCGCTAACGCTTAATCGTCAATCGTAAACGAAACGCACCTGTCTTTGTCACACTAATATGAAAGAGTGACAGAGAAGGAAAACTACGATACGCTACTAAGCGTTCGCGATTGGCAACTTGGCGAAGCGTCCTGATTCGAGATAAATGTGAGGTCTTAAATGCGTTTGATTGTTGTTTAAGTAATAATAACTCAGGTAATAGTTAAAAGGCTGCAATTTCGGCTTTCTACTCAGGTAATTACTAATTTCAGAGGTCATTAAGAATTAGGTACCTACTGCAAAATTTTTATAAACGTTGTTTTCTCTAATCAATAGCAAAAATTGCGTAAGGAGCTGGTTTATACGATTAATTGTTCTGTTTGCTTGTTGTTAAATTTCAGATAAATAAAAAAAATATTTATTGATAAACAAACTTCAGTTACATTGTTACATACAAAATAACATTTTAAAAGTATAACTAAACTATCATCATCATCAGCCTATGTTAGTCCACTGCTGGACATAGGCCTCTCCTATTAACTATGCGTATAGACGCATTAGGAGGTAAATGCCCATAATCGCCACGCAGATTATGGATAACGCTGCTGCCCATCATCAATCTTGTAGAACGGTCAGTGACACTTCAATCCCTTAGTCGACTCTTACGACACCCGCAGGAGGAGTTGGGGTGGTGACTAATGTATTCTTACTGCCGTCACCACACGGCAAACTAAACTATAACTAGATATAATCTTAAATAAAACTAAATAAAATCTAAAATAAATCTAAAACAGGCCCCTGTGGCATGGTACCCAGGACGCTGGCAGCATTTCCTCGCTGGATTGCTAAGCTAATGCATTGAGGAGGAATTTCAGATTTAATTTACGATTTTAAGTGTCCACGGTAGACCTCCAGCTTTATTTTTCTTGCTTAATAAAAAAAGTTTCCTTTGTAGTGAAGTTTCTAATTCCTTCAACTAGAAGGCGAGTCACATTCGTTAGGCGGCGGGGGCGACAAACAGCGGGAATAAATTTAACGACTCCTCGTAAATATCCGCCGATTGGCTTAATGCGGAAGTATAGTCGGCTAAAATTTATACCATGTCAAGGTTTGTTGAAAGAACTATAGTTCTTCAGATTTTCTCAAAGTACTGTAGGCTACGAATATGTGACAGTACGTCGGCTCGTGAGGTGTGACGTGTAGACTTCCCGTCTTATAAAAACTGTAATAATAAAAGAGGGATGGATAATTGGCACACTCGGTCAATGAATACGAGTCAGGTGGTTTTTTTATAGAAAATAATGCAAACATGCAGATTGAATCAGGTTGTATTGGAATTTCCCTAAATTTATAAATAAATCCAAAATAAATTTAAAATTGTCATTAGATCGGTTTGTACCGTCAACCGGGGTCAATGGGGACAATTTTGAACTTTGAGTAAGATTTTAACGGAATATTTCCATGAACGAGATGTTATGGTTTCAAAACTTTAATCTTATGTTAGAGATCCTATTTATGATAGTTTTATTACGATAGAATCAATCTAAACCCCCTTTTTTTCAAAAAAAACCGGCCGTCCCTATTCAGGCTGCATACGGGGTCAATAGCAACGAATAAGGGACCAATAGGGAAAAATGGCTAGGGTTGTCACAAAAATAATAAGATTACAGGTACGTACCTAGGTATCTTTCTACCCAGTAAGTAGGTATTGCAAAACTTACAATAACTATGGAAATAGGATGGCATATGATTCATATGAATAAAAATACCTGCATTTAACAAAGCTTTTATTTATAATGTACTTGTGGGTAATCACTCGACTCGGGTCATCATTCATAATAATAATCATCATCATCAGCCTATGATAGTCCACTGCTGGACGCAGGCCTCTCCTATTAACTATGCGTATAGACACATTAGGAGGTAAATGCCCATAATCGCCACGCTGGGCAAGAAGATTGGCGATCGCAGTAATGTGTCCACTATGATGACGCTGCTGCCCATCATCAATCTTTTATCAAATAATGGTCAATGACACTCATAATACGGGTAACAAAAATTGTTTAATAATTTGTAGCAAATAAAAACACCTTCTAAAACAACAAATTATAATAACAAGGCTGAGCTGCCAAAATTAATACAAGAAAGTAATATAATATGGGTAGGAGGCGTAGGAACTAATTTTTACGAAAGCAACTGCCTTTAAATTTAGAGGGTAAAAATAACCTAATTGGGATTAATCCGGTTTCCTCACCATGTTTTCCTATACTTAGCGTAAAATAACAAATTACTTAATAAAAAAAACTTAAAGCCAGTGTCAGCAAACCTTCCGAAATTCACTCATTTAAATGTTGGTTAAAGAAGTCAATTGATTGTAGGTATTGGTTAAAGTAAGTAAATTGGTAGTAGGTACAGGTACCTACTTATGTACTTAAAACACGAAACATATATTCATTTAATCATAAAAATAATTTTGGCAGCCCTGTCCCAATACACACTTTATCGTCCTTATTTGAACTAATTACGTCTCTATTAACTGTCAAAGCCGACCCGATCCACCCCTCAAGCCGTCCCTATCGACCCCCAAAGCGTCCCTATAAACCTCTGTTTTTTTTCAAAACTTCCTTATGTTTTTGTTTTCGCACTTTTGGTATTGAAGCAAAGATAATTTCAACTTACCGTGACATAAACACCTTCTTTAATACACGGTTAATCTCCTTATAACTGCCGGCACTGCTTAACTTGATTAAAAACATAATTTTTTTAAAGACTCCCGGAGCACATTTGAACGGGTCACTGGCGACGTCAACTTCGAACTGGTAGTTCGACCACCTACCGCTACCTTCATGCCTGTCCAGTGTTGCCATTGGCATCAGTATATAATCTACTTTCATTTGGTAACGCACAAGCAAATGCGTGTGGAGAAGTTTTAAAGATATTATGAAGTAAATGTCGTTTCCGGTTTTTGTCCCTATTCACCTAGCCATCCCTATGCACCCCAGTTGACGGTACTTTGTAGAGACAAAAATGTAGACCGTTTAAGAAAACCACCTAAAGTGTATGGTAATACAAGCTTTTCAATCATGAGTTGCTATTTTTATATCTACGGAGTACGGAGTCATCTGACGATAAAATTCCGTGTTTTTCGGATCAGGTGAAAACTTCAGAGAAATTCCAACACAATCTGATGTTAAAAACGGTTCCAATTGTATTTTAAATATTTGTAATCAGCATGTTTCCAGTATTTTTTATGGAAAAATCCACCTGACCCGTATTCATTGACCGCGAGTGTAGTAAGGTCACACAATAATTGTTCAACTTCATAAAAAAAATACAAAACGTCTGCATTTCTCATCTATTACAATTATAATCAAATAGATAAATGAAATTGAACTATGAATTTACAAGTTTTTTATCAGAAAAATCCAATATTCTTCAATTATACATTCATTATACTCAAGATAGACAACTGTCAACAGTTCCGTGAAACGTTGTGAGGAAGAAAATCAAGTTATTATGGCATTTTAAACTATTTTTCACAAAACCCGCAATGCTTCAAAATTGCTTGTGTAATGGACAACTGCAATTCTGTCATTTTTGTACAAACAAAAGAGAGATAAATGAAATCCAATCGTATACAATAAATAAATCACAAATCTGCTCCAGCCCACCGTTTAACCGTTTTTTAGCAGCCGCTGAAACAGCAAGATCACGTATAACGTAAACGTCCCGCATTTCTCGCTCCAACTGTACGCGACAGAAGTCACAAATGAATTTTTTCACTCAGAACCTAGCGATTGCGCCGCGGCCTGTGATTTCACGCTATTTTCATATTGATTTTCAATTTCTGCGTTCCGTTTTAAGGCATGGAATTTATCTTGTGAAGCGAAATTAACTTAGTTACATATTAAGATATTATCGAGGCTACTCACGTATTTAAGTCGATGATTACGCGTACGTATGCGTCGGGCTTTGGCCGAGGGTGCTCTGGACGAGGACCCTCTTAATGGGTCGAAACATGTCGAACAATCATCGACTTAAATACGCGAGTGGTTACTCACGGTTCTATAATATCTTAATAAGTTTGTGTCTCACGTTAGTTATAATTCTAAAATAAGCGTGTTACCTATAGGACTGAGTATGACAATAATAAAGCGGGCCCGTTTGTCTTTATAATATGAGTAATAATCGTGAAATTTAAATCAATATAAAGCGGTACTAGTTAACAGGATATTGCTCTAGGACACTTGTTTTTTTGTCTAAGAAAGCTTCGTATCCGTTATTTAATGTACGAAAAACTATTTTACTTATTTGAATGTTTGTGTATGATTTGTACTCAGAATCATGGACTCCTTTGATCGTAGCAGGAGATAAACGTATCTCAGATTTTTTTACATTTCGTTACCATTTTTTTACACATTTTGTATGCCGGTAGGTTACGAAACAGGATGGATCTAGAAACAAATCTGATAATTTTGGGTCATTCGTTTTCTTTTATTATGATCAAATCAGCTCATGATTTGGAGTGGAATTCACTTTAAAATTACCTATGCTAAAATAAATAAATAAATAAATATATTGGGACATCTTACACAAATCGACCTAGTCCCACGGTAAGCTCAATTAAGGCTTGTGATGTGGATACCAGGAGACGATATATATAATAGATAGATAAAAGGGGACAATTTTAAATATAATGGCCCACTGCCCACTTATGATCCAACTCCTGTATGTTTTATCCACTTGCCCAGCGTGGCGATTATGGGCATTTACCTCCTAATGCGTCTGTACGCATAGTTAATAGGAGAGGCCTACGTCCGGCAGTGGACTATCATAGGCTGATAATGAATGTTTTATCTAACGATCAAAATCGTTGTCATAATATTGCTGAAGCCGTTATCTAAATGAATGTCATATGATGCATGTGCAAATAAATAATTTGTAACTTACAAGTTCGATTTTTTTCATTTAGAATAAATTTTCTGGTAGTAGGACCTCGTGCAGGGTCCGCCCGGATAGCTTCCACCATTTTATCCGTTAACCTGCCGCTAATAGCATTATTTGCACTGCTGTGTTTTGGTTTGGGGGTAAGATAGCCGGTGTAATTACTGGCATAGATAGAGGCAATCCATCCAAGTCCTCAGGGTAGGCAGCGCATAGGCGATTTTTTGGTCACTTTGTTCATGGGCCTTAGTGCTTTCCATCAGATGGGCTGAGTGCTCAGTTGTCTACGTTCGTCACATAAAAAAAATATTCATCTTTTATCGCTTTTAATAGCAGAAATTAATAGCTGTTCTCTAAGTGGTCCAAGATTATTAATATCTTCTACAATGCGAGAGCCATTTCAGTTACATTTAATTTCCCCAAGTCCTTATTTTAAATAAAAGACATCGTCATCACACATACATAATATGACAGAATGGCTATTATCCTGAAAGGGTGCTGACAATAGGTAAGCTTACCCCATAACGCAATTGTTTTGCTACACAAAGAAAAACAATTGACGCCAGAATACAATTTTTCTTTGCGTTTGATCTTGCATTGTTTAGTACGAGTATGAAGCTTTTAGTACCAAAAATACATTGCCACTTACCTTTTCACAAGCCGTAAAATAGGTGTTTTGTTTGTGTACTGATATGTTGTCGCTACTATTAGAATAAGTCCTTTTTCACGGTTTATTTTCGACGAGACTCGTAATAGAGACATTCAAACGATTTTCTTTCTGTATGTAATATTATATCTATTTTGATCAGTTTTAACCATTATAATTTGTGTTTTCAATGTTTTCAAGCAAGCAAACGTCTATAGAGGTCGAGTTTATTGGTATGATTAACGATAACGTAGTTAAAGTTCCTCACGTGAAAGCGTTAAAATGCTTTTGTTGTTGTGTTGTGATTTTGTATTATACCAAAACGACATCGAATTGATTAAACTTTTAACATTTGCAACCACCAAGCGTCTTATTTTGTAAACGTACAGTTTGATTTCATTTGCATACCTAATGAAATGTCTTTACAAAACAGATTTTTCTAATTTGATAACCATAAATTATCTACGTATCTATTCGTAAACCTAGAAATCCAAGTTACTCAACAATATGTCAATTACCTTGCATAATATCCAACACGGTTAAATTAGCCCGCGGCACCGGCACTGGTCGCTGTTCGGCAAATGGCGCGATGCATCAAACTGTCAGGTCGCCGGATAATCTGGCCCCTCATTATGTAACTCTGAATTATATGCTCGGTGCAGATATTTTGCGCATTGTAGAGATTAAACTTTCACTTAATAAAGATTCCTCGGAAAGTTAGAAACAATATAAAAAAAATCGTTAGAAAATGAAAACACTTTGGAACAAACATTGATATAAATTTATCTGGCGACATCTCAGCCATAAAGTCACGGAGTGAACTTAGACTATTGATGGCTTACAAGTAAAATTCTCTATGTAGTACGGAGAGATACGACTACGGACAATATTGTCTGGGATAGTTCATGTAGATTGGCACCCAACGTGGGGCTATATAGTTCCATTTTTAAATTAAAACCTTTTCACGATTAAACGATTTCTATTCTAGCTAGTAATATCCACTACTATTTACAGTCTCGCATAATATCCAACACGGCGGTTAAATTAGCCCACGGCACCGACACTGGTCGCTGTTCGGCAAATGGCGCGATGCATCAAACTGTCAGGTCGCCGTATAATCTGGCCCCTCATTATATAACTCTGAATTATATGCTCGGTGCAGATATTTGCGCATTATAGAGATTAAACTTTCACTTAATAAAGATTCCTCGGGAATGGTCGTTTTTGGCTAAATCAGAAACAACATTTAAAAAATTCGTTAGAAAATGAAAACAGGATCAACAAAGATTGATATTAAAAATTGATCTGGTGACATCTCAGTCATAAAGTCACGGAGTGAACTTAGACTATTGATGGCTTTTGAAAAAAGTTCCACGATATATCCATTACCTCGCATAATATCCGATACGGCGGTTAAATTAGCCCGCAGCACCGGCACTGGTTGCTATTCGGCAAATGGCGCGATGCATCAAACTGTCAGGTCACCGGATAATCTGACCCCTCATTATACAAGTCTGAATTATATGCTCGGAGCAGGTATTCGTGTGTATTATAGGGTAATTCACCTCACAATAGTAGTGTTTCAGCAATGTTTGAAAATACTAACTCAGAATTGAAATTAAAGGCAATAATTTGATTTTGACTTTACGATTATCACTGATATTTTAACGGCGAACTGGTCTTAATTGCGTAAACTTACGTTTCTTAGAGTGAGGCTGCCTGCGACTACGGGTATAACGTCATGTCCAAAACGTCAACATAATATTAAACGTAAGGTACGCTATTAAGACCCGTTTGTCGTTAAAATATAAAGACAATAAAATTAGAATTTAGAAATAATGTGTTTTAAAACGAGAACTTCTCATCGCGACTGCCAAAATGTATTAGACTCTTCTCTAGAGCTTTGATTGCCAGTGAAGCTATAGCATTATAGGGTGTGGGTACCAGTTGCAGTCGTAAGGCCAATTAAGTGATAGGCAAGAAAGATGGAAATGTTAGCCATACTTAAAAGCACATGTATGGAAAATAACTGTTGATAAACAAAGGACACGACTTCTGATTTCTTTACAGCAGGAATGAATGACAATAATTGTGGTCGTATTTTACTAGAGTTATCACTTTACATAATTTTAAGCTAACATCATGATCAGTTGATTACAATATCGGTTTGACAAGAAATTTAATTCCTAAAACGGCTACCTGACGGTATTTGTAACAGAGCCAAAATTTTGGATATTCATTTCTTTTCAAGTACCCCGTTTTAAGTCTTAATAATAACTATAACCCCTTGCGCTTAATGTGTCCTTTTAATATTAGCTAGTCTGAATTGCCTAATATCTAGGACATTTTTTATAAAATGGCACCCAACGTGGGGTTCACGGATATTCGAAACTATTTTGTAAATATAAGTAACTTATATAGTGATGGGATATAATTTCCCAATTTTACTATGGGGAAAGTTTCCATCTGGGAATATACCCCAAACTGTGTTGGGTAAGTTACGGGAACGACCCATCACTAAAATTATATCTATTTCATTTAGGTCTACGTCCTACATCCGATTTTAATTATCTAACTCTATTTTGATGGGATCAAAAACGAAGGTGCCGTTAGTGCTAAGTTTAATGATGTTTCTTACAGCAACATTTATTATTTTAAAACTGTTTGATGTTTTATTGTCAAATTAAAACGCCAGTACTATTAGGGCGCCTTTCCCATTACTTGCAAATCTTTTAACATGTCTGCTTTTTTAATATAAACCTACGGTATTTGTAATTGTCACAAATGACGACGCTTATTAAATTAAAACTTAAAATAATTTTATTTTTGGATCAATAATCAATTTTGCATTATTCTGTCTTAATGAGAATAATTGGATAGGTATGTAAAGTTTTCTGAACTTATGTATATTATAGTTTTCCGTGATATTATAGTTTTCCGTGATAGCCTTCGTCTTAAGGTTCAAGAAAATGCGGCTCTTTTATTTTTCTTTCCTATAAGTTGTTAAAAATCTTTTTTTAATGAGTGAGATGACATTTGTGCAGTTTTATGGATGAACAAAGTCTAATGCTTTAGTGAAGAGCCGCATTTTCTTGAACCTTAAGACGATGGCTATCACGGAAAACTATAATATCACGGATAACTATAATATACATAAGTTCAGAAAACTTTACATACCTATCCAATTATTCTCATTAAGACAAAATAATGCAAAACTTTACATAGCCAATTCAAATGACATCATTCAAGTACCTACAGTATCTACATTATATACTCTTTTATTGATATTGTTATTAAAAACATGTGTCGTCGTGCTAGGATATTTGCAAATTGTGTCCTGTCAACTCCGGCTTTAGTGATATGTGTAATACGTCAATTATCTCAAATTACTGTTATTGAATCTAGTGCTCCCTCGGATATTTTGACCGTTGCTTGTTCAGCAAATGGCGCAGTGCGTCTAACTGACAGGTTACAGTGAATCTGAATCCTCATTATCCCTCATAATTATATGTTCAGCAGATATATAGATAAAATTGAGAATACAGGTATACAGGTGTTAATGAAATTAAAGACCCTTTTCTAATTCTGCTATATTCTTTTGGTTGCCACTGATATTATTTTTCGAATTATTCTTTTAATTTGAATTCCCTTATTCATAGACGTTCAAAATGTTCAGTTTAATTAAAATACGTTTTATCCTCATCATTCAGTATATCAATGATATTTGTTAAAAAAAGACAAATGACCTTTTAATTAAAATGTATCTAAGCGCTAATAATTATGAGATTTATGAGTATAATATCACATACTGCCTACAACATAAACCCTGTTGAGATTAGTGAGTAAATAAATAAATAAACTTTGTTGTTGTTGTTATAATTCTGGCCATTTTTTACGCAAATCGACATCAAACGTGCCTATTTTGCGTGGTCCCTACGCTGGCCCAGTACCTACTTGTTGGGGACTTCACATACATCCTTGAATTTCTTCGCAGGTGTATGCAGGTTTCTTCACGATGTTTTTCTTCACCGTAAAGCACTTGTGAATATCAAACGACATTTAGGTACATAAGTTTTTTGATAAGCTTATTGGTACGAGCCGGAGATCGAACTCATGACCACACCACGAGGCCACAAGCGCTAAATAAACTTTGAAGTAACATTAACATTTCGATTGAAATGAAATTGTATGGTCGGATTTGCTAGGTTAGACCGTACTTCAAGTCGTGTGTCCCCTTTTGGTTTGGAATGTCTTTATACCTAGCAACGTTTTTTTATTTATTTTAATACTAGGTATTTCGACTTAGTAAAACACCTTTCAGTCGAATTCTAGAATATTTTATTTATATGACGTTAAAGCTTTCTTCAACAAAGACACAATAGAAAATAATCCTAGATTTGTCTGTAGTGTTTTGACGTTTGATCTCGCGTAATCCCACTTCAATTTTATGAAATAGGTTCGAATTGTCATAATGCGTATAAATCTTTACTCGAAAACGTTTTATTTAGTCGAAACGTGAATTAATCCTACCCCATTCGACAAAGTTCAAAAATATGTAATGAATCTATTTGCTACATGAATATTTACTCGTACGTAAACATAGCAAAATAGACTAAAAACTTTTTTGTACGTACATATTATCCAATATAGCTCGGGATTGAAGTATTTTATAAAAAATATGATCAAAGTAGGAATGAAAAAATATAAATAGCTGGATCAAAGAACGTTGGAAACTAGTTTCGAAGCCCGTAGGGACGCGGTCGTCCGTATTGCATTCCAGGGAAAATATGCAGTTGACCGCTGCAAGTATGCTCTGGCTTAGTATCAACTATGGACGATGGGGAATTACCAGGGACAGGTTACATTGCATGATATTGAAAAGAGTTTTAGTGTAGGTAACGGCTCGGCCACGGAACCGCGCGAATTGCGCGCGGCAAGCGTTTATCCAAATCATTGCGTGTGTTCCCAAGTAACCAGCGCACGTTACGCGTGGCGACCGCGCAATGAACAGAGAAAACGCTTGCCGCGCCGCAATAGGCATGATGACTGCCAAGTCAAATCAGCATCTTTTTTCGAACTGTCAAAACGATCACCACTATGGAATTTTATATGAAATAGTCAAAAGTGACGTCACGTTTGAGTACTGCCAAATGACCTACTCTTTTAAGTTCTTATCAATTTTTTAAATTAGTAATAATTTCTTCGTGTATTATGTCGTGCATAATGTTACATAATTTATTTTAACTACAGTCATCATCCCTATTCGCTCGTGTCCGTGGCCGAATCTAATCGTAAGGCCTGAGTGGCGAGTGTCGGGCGTCCAAGTGCTTTGAACGGTCTGGGTCGCGTTTTATAAAGTTACAATTTACAATTTCGCTGTTTGCCTCTCTTTCTAGCCAATACATGCGTGCGTTAGAGAGGCAAACAGAGAAATTTTAAATTGCAACTTTACAAAACGCGACCCTGCACTTCACAGGCCATGCGCATACGTTTGAATTCATTTAACATGGACGCCCGCTCCATGCTCCACTCGAGTGTTCGAGTTCGGGTGCTCTCTTCGTTCGTATTTTATGAAAGAAACAAGGTAGAGCCTTCTTGGCTATTCGGCGAAACACTCTCGGTCTGGTATAAAATTTTATCGAAAATACTGTAATTACTAATTAAACATTGGTTTCGAATATTTTGAAAAAAAAAATCGGTATAGGATGAGTTAAATCCAATGTATGTAATATCCGATTGTATTTGAATTTCCCCAATTTCTTCATCGATTCCAAAAACATCGTCAGATAACTCCCTGGATATAAAAATAGCAAGTCATAATTAAAACGCTCATTTCTCCATACATTCTTGGCGGTTTGTTTGAACACTAAAATTTTACCGGCACAAACCAATGTAACGAAATTTTTTTTTGTTAGTTTATGATGACTTCAGGAAAATTAAAATCTGATGTTAAGAGAGATTCTATCTATTTATCGTGTTAATATTTGAAAACTCCCTTTGAATTAAACCCGTTTGCAGTATTTTCTGTGAAACATTACACCTAACCCGTATTATTTGACCACGAGTTTGTGTTGTTATTAAGCCAGTCAGTTTGTTTGTGTTTCAGCTAAGTTACAGATAACTGTGTGGTCTAATACAATTTCAAGCAATATTAAGACTCTGGTCTTATTATTGCTTGAAATTGTATTACACCAAAATGATGAAAAAACTGTTGCAACATTTGTGTATGACATAACTATTTCAGAAATCTACGTGTTATCGAATCAAGGTTTGCCCTATGCCTCCAAATCGATTCGAGGCCTAAATATTTTATTCTTACTTCCTAGAAGAACTCATTATATAATTACAAAAATTAGTTCCAATCGACGGCTTAAAGCAGACTGGTCCCTGGGAAACGAAAATATTATTATGTGAATTTTAAGTTATAAATATTTAGGATGTACAGTCAAAGGCAAAATAAGGTGTATATAAAATGCTCATAAATATGTCCCAGTGCGCTTTGATTATGTGTAATAAGAACGTCGTAATCGTAACATAATATGTATAAGAGGATTCTTCCGATACATATTTTTGCACTTGACTGTACCTACCTACAACATGTAAATTAAAAATGATAATATTGGATTATCCGTGTTATTCTACTCGATGGGTTCGGAGTATATTTCAAATATAATTGAATAATTCATTTCTATTCCATTTTTGTATAAATAAATTCAATTTGCCTGGCAGCCAACAGATTTGGTTTCATTACACGAGTAAAAATATCAAATGGTTATAAAAGAAACAAAGCCAATGTTTATTTATACTTACAGATTACTGAAAAATACTTAGACACTTAGGTAAGTCCGTAAATCGTTAGCTAAATATATGTTTATATAGGGTGATAAATCCATTGGGCAGATATATAAAATTATAACATATTGAGAAATTTATTAACGAGTAGGAGTAACGGCGTCGCTTTTAGTAGCTAGAAATGAATGCAAGGATTTTATACTTAACAAACTTTCAATTTGATTTAGAATCAAACCCGGATCTGTTGCTAAAAGGAATTTGCATTTTTTGGTCATTGATTTTATTTGATGTGTATAAAATATATTCATGACAAATATATTTATTATTCTTCTATCCTTTTTACCTCCTATCACAAATACGAGGTGAAGTTCTTTCCCAACCAGGCCTGAAACCACGAACACCGAAGTTCGTAATTTTTTGGGGATTTGTCCCCAAATTCGGGGAGTGTGCTCAAGAGCTTCATGAGCTTATTCCACCATCCCCATTTTATCATCGAAATTCTAGACGCACGGCCGGGTTCCACCCTTACTTGGTAGATATTCCATTTGTTCGTACAAAGCGCTTTGCGTCTTCTTTCCTTATGCGTACTGCCAAGGAGTGGAATTCCCTGCCGGCGTCTATATTTCCAAGATCATATAACCCGTCAACCTTCAAGTCAAGGGTGAATAGGCACCTTCTGGGCAAACTCACTCCATCGTAGGCCACGTCTCTGCCCTTGGCTAGTCTGTGGCCATGAGTAAGCCTATTTCATATAAAAAAAAATAATAATTCCTCAAAAATCCTCGAAATTTGCGATCTTCGATATTCGCGGCAGCAGGCCAAATTATGCTTTTAGGAAGTATTTCAACAATTTCTGAAAGCAGTTTCTTTCCAGGCCGCCCTCAACCGACGCTGACCTGGCTCATCAACAACACGCCAGTTGAAGACCACACACTCCTCAAGAACGACGGGAAGGTCATAGTGTCCAGGATCACCGTCGGCGGCGCTGAAAGGGGCTGGCTGAATAACACTGTTCGTTGCCAAGCGGCGAACACACCACTTCTTAGTCCTCATGAGAGAGCGGCTAGAGTGGAGATGCATTGTAAGTATTGGATGCTTTCCCTGGTTGATGTGAAATTGTCCGTGTCATTAGGAGATTGAGAGGGGCTGGCTGAATGACACTGTTCGTTGCCAAGCGGCGAACACACAATTTCTTAGTCTTCATGAGAGAGCGACTAGAGTGGAGATGCATTGTAAGTATTAGATGCTTTCCCTGGTTGATGTCAAATTCTCCGTGTTATTAGGAGGGAATTGAGAAAGGCTGGCTGAATAACACTGTTCGTTGCCAAGCGGCAAACACACTACTTGTTAGTCCTCATGAGAGAGCAGCCAGGGTAGAGATGCATTGTAAGTATTGGATTCTGTCCTTGGCTGAAGTGAAATTGTCCGTGTCATTAGGAGATTGAGAGGGGCTGGCCGAATAACACTGTTCGTTTCAAAGCCGCGAGTATACCACTTCTTTTTCCTCATGAGAGAGCAGCCAGGGTAGAGATGCATTGTAAGTATCAGATGCTTTCCCTGGCTGATGTGAAATTGTCCGTGTCATTAGGAGATTGAGAGGGGCTGGCTGAATAACACTGTTCGTTGCCAAGCGGCGAACACACCACTTCTAAGTCCTCATGAGAGAGCTGCCAGGGTAGAGATGCATTGTGAGTATTAGATGCTTTCCTTGGCTGATGTGAAATTCTTCGTGTCGTTAGGAGGGAACTGAGAGGGGCTGGCTAAATAACACTGTTTGTCTCCAAGCCGCGAATATCACCTATCTTCTTAGTCCTCATGAGAGAGCGGCTAGAGTGGAAATGCATTGTAAGTATTAGTGATGCTTTCCCTGGTTGATGTGAAATTCCTCGTTTCATTAGGAGAGAACTGAGAGGGGCTGGCTAAATAACACTGTTCGTTGCAAAGCGGCGAACACACCACTTCTAAGTCCTCATGAGAGAGCTGCCAGGGTAGAGATGCTTTGTAAGTATTAGATACATTCCCGTGTAATGTAAAATTGCCCGTGTAATTAGGAGGGAATTGAGAAAGGCTGGCTGAATAACACTGTTCGTTGCCAAGCGGCGAACACACAATTTCTTATTCTTCATGAGAGAGCGACTAGAGTGGAGATGCATTGTAAGTATCAGATGCTTTCCCTGGCTGATGTGAAATTGTCCGTGTCATTAGGAGATTGAGAGGGGCTGGCAGAATAACACTGTTCGTTGCCAAGCGGCGAACACACCACTTCTCAGTCCTCATGAGAGAGCTGCCAGGGTAGAGATGCATGGTAATTATTAGATGCTTTCCCTCGTTGATGTCAAATTCTCCGTGTTATTAGGTGGGATTGAGAAAGGCTGGCTGAATAACACTGTTCGTTGCCAAGCGGCGAACACACAACTTCTTAGTCTTCATGCGAGAGCGACTAGAGTGGAGATGCATTGTAAGTATTAGATGCGTTCCCGTGTAATGTAAAATTGCACGTGTCATTAGGAGGGAACTAGGGGCTGGCTAAACAGTATTAGCTAGTGTGTTTGTAACGAGATTCGGGGCATTCTAGTTGTTGGTGGAATTGAAGACATGAGTGGAAGAACATGTTATGTAAGAAAAACATAATTTCGAGTAAACTGCAACTAAAGATTTTTCCGCTGTAAAAAAGCAACATGATGGTTAGGAGTTTCAACGATTTACGAAAACGTTTGTTGGTGAACATACATACATTCTATTGATTACAAAATAAATTTCAAAAAAATCGTTGAACATGTTAAATAACTAAAACTGTGTACATAACATATTCATTCACGGTAAATTCGTTGAAAAAGAATGATAGCTTAATGGATGAAAGTGTTATTACCACATACTTGCGGATTATGAATATAATTATTTTGAAAACATTTATATTTAGTTTATTTTATAAATAAATATTATTTTAGTCCAGCAACACAGAAGTAGACGCCCAACTAGCAAAATTTCGTCATATAATCGTCGCGGAAACGTAACATATTCAGGCTTTTAGCTTATGAAATTGGTCATAAAAACGTAAAAATTACGTTTATATAACGCGATTTGGGCCCATATTACTCAGCTTTTTAGCCATATAAAAGCCATTTAACTGAAACTGCCACCACTTATTAGTCATATAATAATCATCGCCGTGACCACTTTATAGCTAACTAGCTGTATAATGGCGACTTATATAGCTTTTATATGACTTTTAATCATATAAGAGCCATATAACCGTTGAGTTAGTTATTTTTTGATCATATAATTGCTACTTATATGCCAAATTTGTGGAATAAAAGCGTCCAGCAAAACTAAACAGAAGACGGATTGACAACTTGCTCGTGCATATAATTTTGTTAGTGCTAGCTGGTGTAAACAAAATTAAATCACTTAATGCCGTTGAGTATGTTTTGACAGAGCTATCTAAGTAATATATGACCATGTTATAATTGGCATTATAAATTCTACCTAATGGTGAAAATGTATTGCGAATACCACTTTACTGATAAAGTATACTATATTTAGTAGTAAATAATGAACGCGCCACTTTAATTATTAGTTATTACAATATAAATTAAATAAATATTTTTAATTATTACGAAAGAAACTACTATATGACATGTATACGATTAACATATCATATAACTGCTTCGTATTAGTTGTTATATAGCAAGTTTAGCGGTTTAAGCGCCATGACACCTACAGGTAGATACGTTAATCATATGAAAGTAACAGCTGAAACCAAACAGTTCTATAATAGCAATTATTTTTCCATTTACTCGAGCATAGGTCATATAAGATGTAATTATTCGACAAATAGTCAAGTAAGCGTCATGTAAAAGCAGGTTACTCAGCATTAATCTTATATGACTCTTTAGTCAAAAAAGATGTCGAGATGCTGAATAAAACACTTTTATAAAACAAGATATATAATTAGCTGTTATATGACTTCATTCACAATAGTCATATAATAGCAACTGCGTTACGTTTACTCGACTTTTTCTCACAAGTCATAAGTCAGCCATATAAGTTTTTGCTACTCGGCAAAAAAGTCATATAAGCGTTTTATAAATGTGTCTTTTTCAGCAACTTCTTATATGACTCTTAAGTCATATAAGAAAGTCGTATAAACGTGTATATGACGTCTTATTCGACTATTATGCTATTGCTGTATAAGTTGGCTTTATACGACAGGTACTGTGTAATTTGCGTTTATATGACTTTTATACGACATATTGCTGTATAAGCTGGCTTTATACGATAGGTACTGTGTAATTCGCGTTTATATGACTTTTATACGACTTATTAGCTGAGTAAGCTCGATGTTATATGACTGTTTTGCTAGTTGGGCGGTGCTTACGGTTTTAACTATGCATTCTAGGCATCAAAATAAACAAAAAATATTTTGAGACCTAATGTCAAAATCCACAAAAAAATTGAATACTTTTTAATATTTCCAATACTTTTTATCATAACAACAATTTGTTAATAAAAACTTTTTAAAGGATTTTTTTAGGGGCAGGTTTTTTCGTCAAGTCTATTCAAATTTTTTTATTGTCAGGCAAAAGGTGTGGTAATATTAGAACACACTGAGGTAGCATTGTAATTAAAAAGAAGAAAAACTTATTTCGGAAAAAGATTAATCATCTCTGGAACCAAGCCAAATCCAGGAAATATTATACATCATGAAATACTCTAAATGTGCTCAGAAATAATATAATATTTATAATTTAATCGTCCTATGCTCTTATGCGTATTTTCAAGTAAAGTTCCGCACGGAAAAGACAAACATTATTAGCTACCAATCTTCACGCCACATCGGCGTAGTCATTTAGGGGCGTCATTTGCGTAAACAGCAGATTTGGACGCAGATACTCGTACAATGGGACCGATGGGCTGGAATACTCAACACGTGTAATAGTGATGTACATTAAAACAAATTAATATTATAAGGCTTGTTCACGAAATAAAGTAGCCATTGCTGTATAATTCTTTTTTTTATATGAGACCATACCTATGTATTATTACAAAGAAGGGCTCTTTGCCTATCTTCTCGGGCGCTGTGGTTGATATTTATATCAATTTATACCTAGTTATGGACTTTTATTTAAACTTCTGGATTTAAGTAGTGTTTCTTCTTATTTTACCATTTTTGGTCATTTAGTTTCCCCATGGGTCTTAACTGAATTACAATGCCGATACTATAATAAACTGTGAATCTCGTGTGTACAATTTTTATTAACTATTTCAAGTCTTAACATTGTTGAAATCGTCTCGGAAGTTCGCACTGTTTTGGGATTGAACTTCTGCATTAATCATTATCTGAAGTTATTTTCAATTTGACGACTTTTCAGCGAATGCTTTTGGATATTGGATTGTTAAACATAAAACAGAAGAATTAATTTACAGTCCCATGGCTGTTAGAACTACAAGGTATTGTTGTGTAACAGTAGATGCTGATTTTACGATGGCTACTTTATTTCGTGAACAAGCTTTAAGATGTCATTGACAGCAGTATTAGTCGCGAAATCAACGAATTACGTTTTGTGTAGCGAACGTAAGCGAAGTCGTAGAGTGGAGATAGAATGAGCATTCGCTCGTTTGGTGTACATCCAAAGAATACAGTCATTCGTCACCACCCCAACTCTTCCCGTGGGTGTCATAAGAGTTGACTAAGGGATTGTAGTGGCGTTGACCATTTTTTATTAGAAGATTGATGTTGGGCAGCAGCGTCATCGTAGTCGACACATTACTGCGAACACCAATCCGCTTGCCCAGTGTGGCGATTATGGGCATTTACCTCCTAATGCATCTATACGCATAGTTAATAGAAGAGGACTACGTCCAGCAGTGGACTGATGACGTATGTAATATTTTAAATTATAAGATTTCATTCGCTCCTCGGAGAATCTCCCTACTACGAGTCTGCATTCATTCGAATTGATATTTATTAATTTTTTATTCATGTTATTTCCGTTGGTAAAATTGTTACTTATTTCCAAAGCAGCATTGTTTCTTCTAGTAAGATTATTTCACCGATTCCACATTTTTGGTAATGGGACGCACATCACTACACACGAAGCAAACAGACGTGCGTTATTCCTCCAAATGGTCGAACCTCCATACAAAATATACGTCGCTTAAGCCCTTTTGTAAATGCCTCTTTGCCCCCGAAGAGACTTAATGACCGTGCAAAATGTATGGCACATAATCTCTTCTGCTCGGGGTAGTTTTCGCGATATACGGGAGTTTTAAATCTCTTAAGTGGCCTCGAGATGGCGGGAATTTATGGCGCTTTCAGGTATAACGATTTAAACCTTCTGGAATGGGTTTAAAGTTTCCCGGGTGACATTTGTTTGGTTGAGGTGTTCTATTTAAAAGTTACATTATCTGTTTGACTCGTGTACGTAGATTTTTATCTTTGACTTATGTAGGAAGATAGGGATTCCGAGTAAACAAGGTTTCTAGCTGATGATGGCCTCATGGCCTCTCTGTAGAGACCTACTGAAAAAAATATCGTTTTCCCCTTTCCGACTTATCAATATTTATATAATTCTGAAAAGGACAAACGATTCTTATCGGCTTGCTAAGTTAGGAGACGTTTATGAATAGGTAAGTTAATGAAACCACTTTAATTAATAAATCGGAATATTTAAGCAGTGTGATTTGTAGATATCGGGCTTAGGTTAACGGGCACCGCATTGCTTTTTTTATGTGACGAAGGTAGACACCTGAGGTCTCAGCCCACCTAATGGAAAGCAGGAACTGAGGCCCATGGACATAGTGATCAAAAACTCGCTTACGCACTGCTTACCCTAAGGACTTAGATGGATTGCCTCAATTGTACCGTGAAAGGTACGTTTACTTTTTTATAATTTTACCGAGAAATTCGATCCACCAGCTACTGAGTCCAGGTAGCCAAGGAGTCATCAGCCGTAAAAAGCGAAGAACATTTGTTTGAATTATATTACCTATGTAACTGTATATTACCTATGTATATTACCTATGTAGATTTATTTAGTGTATGACATCTTAATTTGGAATTTAGTATACGATCTACTATTTTAATTCAGACAGTCTTAACGTTAACTTAAGTAATAATCGTGTTAATTCGTCGAGTCAATATTATTTTGTTTAAGACAAACATTCTTGTTGGAAACAACGTCGCAACGTGCTATATTTATAGCGCTCTCAGAATAACGACTTAACTCGATTTGTGCAGCCATATTTTAAAGCTGCAAGCGGCACAAGCATAGCGTAACAGATGGGTAATGTATGTACCTAATGTGCAGTCAGGGGTGTAAATATTTATACAATTTTAGGCCTTATTCTCCAGACATAAGTAAAAAAGTGTATACTTATTTGTGCCCTTGACACTACCTATCTACCGACTGGAGTCCGGCTGAGACGGAACGTATTTTAAACTATCTTGTACGGGGTAACTCTTCCCGTGAGTGTCGTAAGAGTGTGCTTAGGGATGGAAGTGTCACTGACCATTTATTTATCGAAGTGTAATTGGGAGCACGCTGAGCCGGTAACTCGGAGGAGGCGGTTTCGAAACCCGTGACAACCAGAGTCTTTCGCAGTTAATTTTAAATGGTAAGCACATCTGTTACGACATTGTGGTATTATCGAAGATTGATGATGGGCAGCAGCATCATCGTAGTGGACACGACACACTGCACACGCCAACCCGCTTGCCCAGCGTAGCGATTATGGGCATTTACCTCCTAATGCATCCATACGCATAGGCTACGGATGTTCAAAAATATGTCCCAGTGCTCTCTAATTCTGTGTCACAAGAACGTCGAAATATATCTATGAGCGGATTCTTTCGATACTTATTTTTGCACTTGACTATGATGGGTGATGATATGGGGTGATGATATGTCATGAGGATGATGATAGAGGATGGTTAAGTGATAAATACAATAAAGAAATTAAAATTTTCAGTAAATTATTGTTTATTTTTAAACGAATGCACATTGCGATAGTTAGACACTCATCAACATATCAGCCGAAAGACTTGCACAGCTGAACATGCCTATGTTCCCCCCAAAGATTGCCACAATGACCGATCCTGCGCCACTCGCATCTAGCGGACTCCTGTTACCTTCACCAGGTCATCAGTCCACCTTGTGGCGGCTTACCCACGGGGTGCCTTCCGCTACGTTGCCGCCACTCGAGAACCGTTCCGCCCCATGTTAGGTTAGACACTACAATTTTAAACATTAAATTATGATGCAGTTCCAATCTGGAATTGAATTTTTAGTAACATTGAGTGTATTCAAAGCGTTATTTGATTCTAACGTCGTTCATGGATTCTTGGACTAGATACCTTTAGTCTTCTCTTCTAATATTTAATTCTTCATTAAAAAAAGAACCGGGGCTGTAATCCATGTTGACTCGATATTAGCAATTAAAACGCCACTCACTTCATTTTGATATCAAATATATTTAATTATGATTTGTCGAGTCTCTGTGTGTTTACCTAATTTGCGTACCTTACATAGGGGTAAAAAACACCATATAATATACTTTAACATTCTTAACTTTGCGTAAGTAAAAGACACCATATAATGTACTTCAATATTCTTGTATGATGAATAAAATGGAGGTATTTTTTCTAATAAAGAGCGAACTTATTTCTTTGAGTATTCAGGGTTGTCCCTAATACCAAGTTTTTCTGTAGATACTTGAAAGAACAAAGAAAAATAACCCAGCCTCGACCCTTTGATTGTACACGTAATAAAATTACATGTTTCCCAGGAAGATACACGTGCGCTTTTTAAATTATCTACCTTCAAAATAACCTCTTTCTAACTTGAAATAGTACGTTACTGCCGAGGCATCGGAAATAGTATTTTATACGATCGTGTTACAATAGAGAGCTTTTCAGTCGAGCACCGTGTTTAGGCCACGAATTTTCATGTATGGCCTTACTTAAGGTAGATTCAAACGCTTGATTATAACACTTTTGTATACTATAACTATTTTTTTCTACGAGTCATTAAAATAAGTAGTCAAATCTAAATAATGAAATAAATACGCCGAAACGAAGTGTAGATCTTGATGTGGCCACTCGTGATGATGTCTTTTTTGCTGGCACGGGAATGGTCAAATTCATTATAGTTGCCTACAGCGTTGTATAATGGCCTCATTATAGTATAGTAGCGAACTCGATGTAAATGTATATGATTACTATTTTGTGTATGTAATTTTAATTCAATTTCATTACAGTCGGCGTGTACAAAAACCTATTTGCAGGTTGAATATTAGTTTGGACCTCGACAAAAAATGGAAGCTTATGGAATATTTTTGTCGCAAAATGGAGAGTAATGATTCAGAAACGTATTTTTTTATTAAGGACATGAAACGCATTCGCAACCTAAACTATTCAACCCGAACTAATTTATCTGGCGCAAATTATCTCGCCCAACCAGTCTAGATTAATTATGTCAGTCTAGCCATTTATCAGGGCACTCTAGGCTTTATTTCTGTTAAGTAGGCATATCAGTTAATAGATTATTTAGGTAGGATTACCTCTTCGACTATAATTATTTTGTAATTTAACTTTTGATTGGCATTAACCGTAGAATATTCTGAGCTCTTATTTAAGCCTTTGAGGCTTCACGTTTTGATTTATATTTGAACAGATTATTTAGTAATGTTGAAATGAAATTAAAGTTACTTTTAGGGCCTGTTTCAACATCTCATAATAAAATATATCTGTCAGATAAATGTTAGCTGTCCCTTTTTTATATGCCTGTCAAAAAGGATAGTGATAATTTTATTTGTGATTGTGAAACAGGCCGTTTTAGTGCATTTTGTTTTCAATTTTTAAAGTTGAGAAAGATATTAGTATAGTTAGGTTACCTACTTTACTTTTTTTCGTCTGAAAATAAGGTTACAAAAAGAATGTGTGTAAATAGTTTAAATTAATAACGGATTTTTACAACTTGTATGTCAGTAGATCATTATGTCGTTAGATCTCCTAGTCTAGCATTGAATCCTGCATCCTGAAGAATTGTTTCTCATCAGGAAGACATGAGAATCATGTACCTACTAAACTTAAAAATATTTTTCGAAATGCTTTGTCCTTTGCTTTTGCTTAAGATTCTTAGGGTGCGGCTCCACTGACGCGAAGCGGAGCGGAGCTGTGCAAAATTGACCAATTACATTCTTCAAATTCAAAATTCGAAACACTGATGCGGTC